>MJUU01000821.1:18615-30157 GCA_002080025.1 Modiolus philippinarum
ATATTATGTCGAGCGCTCGACTTATTATCTCGAGCTCTCGACTTATTATCTCGAGCTCTCGACATATTATGTCGAGCGCTCGACTTATTATCTCGATATCTCGACTCATTATGTCCAGCACTCGACTTATTATGTCGAGCGCTCGACTTATTATGTTGAGCGCTCGACTTATTATGTCGAACGCTCGACTTATTATCTCGAGCGCTCGACTTATTATCTCGAGTGCTCGACTTATTATGTCGAGCGCTCAACATACTTTTTTTTCCAATTCCGGATTCTTTGTAGATTGAAATGATATTTAATACATGTGTAACCTCGTATACATGACCTGGCACTTGATCCAGGGGATCAGGGGCTTCTTCCATGTACAGAGCTGCTCGGGGGAGGGGGGCATCCTCCGTGGTTGATAGGGGAATACTTTGTCGCTGGCAACGGGGTAGAAAGGGTCACGCTCTGTTGTGCAGAATAAAGATCCCTTCTGTATATTTCGATACTGAAGATTAGGCCCATTTTCCAGTGACAGTCAAAAATCGTTGCCCGCTTGTCCCTCCAGCTTGATTCTTTCTGTTTTCTTTCAGATTAATTTTGTAAGAAAGTTTCTCTAAATCTTTATTTAAATTACAATGAAAAAAGAAATGGTTTTCATCTTCTAGTACTTTACACATGTTACAAAGTTCATTTTCTCGTGAAATTTACCAGCAGACTAGGCTCCTTGAGCTAGCCGGCAGTTTAGCGGCGAGCACTCCTTGACCCATCTTTCAATATAAACAAAAACCTACAGAAAAGCAAAATACTTGATATTGTCCTAAAGTCGGTTTCACTTCCTCTATGATAATGGAAATCTCACGATTTCAGCTTTAGTTTTACTCTAATCTTTATCATATTTGGTATGTATATAAAGAATGATCATACATAACTGAAAAACGTTGAATTCGCCGTTTACGAAATGCAGAAAAGTCTGCAGTCATGTGCATTTTCACAATTTTTTTCAAACAGGCGAAAATTTCTAAGTGTTGGATTGTTCTATTTCAAATGCGACCAAGTAACTTGATGAATTAGATGACCCGAGTTGACCTACCTAATAATAGCAAGGTGTACTCGTTCGGGATTTACAATTGTTATCCACGGACTTTTTGTTTGTAAACACCGAATAGAAATTAGCAGTACATTAACAATTTATTTCGAATATTTCTTTTGGGTTTAATGCATGCATGTTTAAGTATTTTGTTGAATTATATCATTTATGGGTATGTTTTTTCTGGGTCCAAGCACATGGTAAAAGCGAAAGAGAGACTTGTTTATCATCTGACTTAAAGATAACCTGCCTATACCTAATTCAGAATGGTCCAGCCCAGTCGATAATTGTTCGCGGAAAATATCATCCATTTAAAAGCATGGAGCATTTATAAAAAGTGTTTTTTCTTTCAACATGTATTGGAAATCATCAAATTAAAAGTGGTTCCAGAACAACCATGCCAAATCCGGTGCCCAAATATGCAATATTTAAGTCAGCAGAAGAAAATTTCCATTATCTAAGGGAAGTGAAACAGACTTTAAATCCAGTAACTAATGAGCCGGTTAATTTATAAAGCAGTCGCTAGAACTGAGCACAGGGGGGCATTTTATTTCATTTGCTTTATATGTATATTGTCACTTTATTTGTTTATGCCTTTGGCCATTAATTGGGCGTAAATTGTGCATTTTCTTTATTAAAGTATTATTAAAGGTAAACAAGAGGCTCTCAAGAGCCTGTATCGCTCACCTGGGTCCTATGCAGCACTATAATTCCAAATTGATGGTCCTTCTTTTGTGGTGTATGTACATAAAAATCAGAAACTTTTTGTAAAATTGAATCAAAATTGTTCAAGCAGTTTCAGAGAAGATTTTTGAATGCAGTTTCCAAACTTTAAGGGACTATGTTAATCTACGTTCCCTGCTGGCAGCTATTTAACATAAAATTTTTGAAGAGGGTCACCCAAGGACTATCATATCAAAATTCTACTGAAATTGTTCAAGCAGTTTCAGAGCAGAAAATCTATTTACCCATTTCCCATTGGGTCCTATGTTAAACTAAGTTTTGCCACTGGTGGCCATGTCGGAAGACGGATCAGCACCAAAGTAACAAATTTGGTCAAAATCTCACAAGTTTCATTTATGCAATGTTTAAACTGAATCCATTCAGTGGTTTTCTATCATATCTTTGTATGCATTTCCTATATTGGATGATGGATCAGCACCGAAGAAACAACACTTGGTCAGCTTCTCATAAGCATCATGTATGCAAAGTTTG
Organism: Modiolus philippinarum; assembly: GCA_002080025.1. Lineage (NCBI taxonomy): Eukaryota > Metazoa > Mollusca > Bivalvia > Mytilida > Modiolidae > Modiolus > Modiolus philippinarum. The sequence goes on from MJUU01000821.1 coordinate 20,906, forward strand.
GTTTTAATCTATTCAGCAATTCTCTAGAAGAAGATCTTCTGTTAAATTAAGTTCACAGCTGGTGACACTTTGTCAGCACCTGACAGGCATCAATCATGCCATGTTTGTTTTAGATCCATTCAGCAGTTCTCTAGAAGATCTTTGTACGCATTTCCCATAGGGTCCAATGCTGTGGGGCATATACGATGACGAATCGGCATCTAAGTAAAAATACTTAGTCAGCATCTCATAAGCATTATCAATGTCAAGTATGCGTTAAAGCAATTCAGTGGTTCTTAAAAAGAAGTTATTTGTATGCATTTTACAATTGGGGTCCAACGTTAAGATTTAGTTCCCTGCTGGCGGCCATGTTGGATGACGGATCGGCAACAAAGTAGTAACACTTGGTCCGCACCTCATAAGCATCATTCATGCCAAGTTTGGTTCCATTCATTTGTTCTCAAGAAGTTCTTTGTATGCATTTTCCGATAGGGTCCAATGTTGAAATTAAGATCCCCGCTGGCGGCCATGTTGGATGACGGATCAGCACCAAAGTAACTACACTTGGTCAGCACTTAATCAGCAACATTCGTGCAAGGTTTGCTTCAAATCCGTTTGATGGTCCTCAAGAAGTTCTTTGCATGAATTTCCCATTAGGTCAAATAGTAAACTAAGTTCCCCGCTGGTGGCCGTCTTGGAAGAGGTCGGAAAACTTGAACGTGTACAATAAAATAGTCCTTAACATGCTGAACATTTTTTTAAAATTTAAACTTGACCTCTATCTCAAGGCGTTTTTGAAATATAGGACAAAAAGTAAAAAATCACAAAAAATTGACCAATAAAGGGCCACAACTCATATATAGGTACTTGGATTTTCTTCAAGATATCCATTTGGGTAGATCTTAACATGCTGAACATTTTTGCAATTTAAACTTAACCTCTATCTGTTGTAGTTTTTTTCGTAAAAAATAAATGATATCAAAATTTTGAAAATTTTACGGAACAAGAGCAATAACTCTTAGACGGGTCATTAGATTTTCTTCAAAATTTCAGCATTGGTAGATCTTCCCATGCTTATCATTTTAACTTCGTCAGATTTTTGATATCTGTAACAATTTTTGAGTTATTTGCCAAAAACTGTAATTTGCCCCTATGTTCTATTTTAGTAACGGTAGCCATGTTGTTTGACCTAAGACATACAAAATAACAAACTAGATAATCCAAGTGATGATTCAGTTAAAGTTTGGTTCCATTTGACCCAGTGGTTTCAGAGGAGAAGATTTTTGAAAGTGAGCTAACGCCCGACGGACGACGGACGCCAAGTGATGGCAATAGCTCACCCTGGCATAGCCAGGTGAGCTAAAAATGAATAATTATGGTCATTTGTAAAGAATAAGTTCCAACCGCATAATGAAAACCTGACTTTTCAAACATATCTCAAAAGACAGAAAATGAGCAATCAGGATCTGTATCTTAATTGTTTGGTCAGAAGTCTAGTTCTTCAGATGACAAACGATTAAAAATAAAAGTGTCTGCCTCAAGATCAGTTTACACACATTCCACACTCCTTACCGTTACGACTTTGGAGCAACAAAAGGTATCATTCACACTGGGCTGCCAGTTTGTATTAACTGTATTACTTCAGTCAAACGCGGCGATTGATGAATGAAAAGAAGACTTTTTTGTCCGTACAAAAAACGTTAAAATGTTGAAATAATCTTACCTAGAAATCCTGACTCCTTCTTTCCGATCGTTTGTCTAAGGATTGGATCAAAATGGACAATCAGGATCCGTACCTTAATTTTTTAGTCAGACATTTAGTTCCTAAGATGACAAACAATTAAAAATAAAAGTGTCCGACTCGAGATCACTTTACCCATACGATAACTTAACCCTCATTCGACACTGATTCGCCATATATGACAAACAGTGTCCGACTCAAGATCAGTTTACCCATACCACTATCGGCCAAGTGCGAATCGACGAGATCATTATTATAGTCCAGCGATGTATGCGATTGCTGAAAAAATAATTATTACTGTAATAAACATTATCGATTTTTATAGTTATAATTATTGGCATCGTATCTTTTGTTTAGACTATAATAATGATCTCATCGATTCGCAATTGGCCTATAGTGCATACGATAACTTAACCCTCATTCGACACTGATTCGCCATTTTGTTTGTTTGAGGATTGGATCATGTGACCCAATTAATCAAGTGATTCTCTAAACCAATAGGGAGTCTAAAACTTCAGCCAATTTATAAGAGAAATTTAACACTGTCGCAAGTCAAAGTAAACTGACACTACAAAAACGAAATACACAGACTTGAGAATATGCACATTTTTTAGTCTGTCGTACAAAACAGAATAATCATCGGGCAGATTGCTTTTTTTTTCAAAGACTATGAAATTGATTATAAATCTAAGGTGGATAATTAACTGACATGCTATTACTGAAATTATCTAATTATTCCAACGAACAGAATTATGAGAATAAATGAAAAAATCCCGGCTCATGATCACAAGAGTTTCTCTTTGAAGTTTTAGATTTTCCTCCGTCTTCATCATCCGTTCTTAATATATTACACCGGCCAACGAAAACCGAAATAGAAAGGGATTCTCAAATCAAATTTTCATCGAAAACCGAAGTAGAAAGGAAATAAGGGGGAAATTCTTAAATCAAATTTTCATCGAAAACCGAAGTAGAAAGGGAATAAGGGGGAAATTCTCAAATCAAATTTTCATCGAAAACCGAAGTAGAAAGGGAATAAGGGGGAAATTCTCAAATCAAATTTTCATGGAAAACCGAAGTAGAAAGGGAATAAGGGGGAAATTCTCAAATCAAATTTTCATCGAAAACTCAAGTAGAAAGGGAACAAGGGGAAATTCTCAAATCAAATATTCATTACACATGACAATTCATATTTACCACAAAGTGAGACAGTCTTACAAAGATGATACAAATGAACAAGTAGAGGCTTACATGATCTTGTACCACTCACCTTGTCACTGGTTTTATTCAGATAAATAATAAATTATGATTCATACTATACATCAGTCCACTAGTTGCTACACTTTCTGAAAAGATATTCAAACATTGGTGGCCATTTTGGATGAGGTAGGAACACAAAAAATCCCAAATGGGACCACCAAAGGAACATTATGATCAAATTTGGTAACAGTGCATGTTCACGTTGTTAATGAAAAGAAGATCTCTAAACTCATTTTCCATAGGGAAACTATGTTCTCCGCTGACAGCCATCTGCTATGAAGTCACAAACGTTGAGGGGAACCACCAAAGGACTTTAAACATCAAATTTTATTAACAGATGTTCAAGTGTTTCAAGGAGAAGATCATTGAATGCATAGGTCGTTCCCCACGAGCGTCATCTTGGATGGGGTAGGAACATAACAAATCACAAGTTTTGTAGAAGAATACTAAAGGACTATTATCAAATTTAATCCACATGTAGTTTAAAGACGTTTGAATTCATTTTCCATAGGATCTAAAAGTAAACTATGTTCCCTGCTGATCAGGCTGGAACATGAAAATTGAAGGGGGAAAAATAAAGACACTTGGTGTTAAAATTTAATTCAAATTGATTGAGCAGTTCAGAGGAGAAAATCTTTGAAAGCATTTCCCATTGGGTTCTATTTCAAACTATGTTCCCCATTGACGGGCATCTTGGATGCGATATGAATATTAAAATATGAACATAAAATCACAATCTCTAAAGGGGACCACCAATTACTATGATTTTGTTCAAATGTAATCAAATTATTCAACCGGTTTAAGAGAAGACGATCTTCGAATGCATTTCCTATAGGGTCCAATGTAAAGCTATTCCCCGGTGGTGGTCATCTTGGAAGAGATGTGACCTGCCGTACATATGCAGAAATTGTAGTCCTTGATAAGCTGAACACTTTTTTTTTCAATTCAATCTTAATCACTGTCTGAAAAAGTCTTTGAAATAAAAGTAAAAAAACATTTTAAAAAATCGGAAAAATTCAAAGAAGAAAGGGAAATAACTCATATATGAGTCATCAGATTTTTTTCAATTTAAAATTGTAGGACATACATGTAGATCTCACTATGCTGACCATTTTGTTTAAATCATTATCTATCTTCTGTCATTTCCAATATGAGCCCTACAATACAAGACGAAAAGTAACCAAAACAAACGAAACTTTTACGGAAAAGGAGAAATATATATAACTCCAAGATGGTGTCTTGTATATTCTTTCAAATCGCAGATAGCTAGACCTTATTATGTTGATCATTTCTGCATCATCAGATTTTTTATATCTGTAACGGTTTTTGAGTTATTTGCCATAAACAGCAATATACCTCTATGTTCTTTTTGTAGTAATAGCGCCACGTTGTTTAGTCTACAGACTTAAAATCATAAATTTATAAGTGCATACCATGGTGATGATTCAGGCAAAGCTTAGTTAGTATTAGAGAAGGAGATCTTTGAATCAAAGTTAACGGACGGACGGATGATGAACACCAAGTGATACCAAAGCCAAGAAAATTGCCACAAACCTAAAGCACTATCAGTGTAAACCCCAGGGGAAATCTGTATATACCATCAGGTGCTTCGGACGGGTAGCAGGATCTGCTCATGCGTCGAATCCGTCACAGAGCCAATGCAAAATGCATTTTTGTCATAGTCTATATTTGTCACTTCGGTAATAAATTCTTGGTCTACTCAAAGATACCTTTTCTCATTTATGAAATAGAGATGTTGCTACGATCTGTCTAATCATGGTAACGATCGAAAACTACTGTAGTAACAATAGCAACACTGATTGAACATAACCTACTAAAGGTTTTTGAGTCAGTAAGTTCGCTCTTTTGACAAAATCGCTACCGTAAATGAGCTGTAATATGTAGACGCCCTATGCTACGGATATGAGAATATTACTGCTCAAAAAAAAGAGTTTACTAAAGGACATTCGAAATTGTCACGTTTGTTGTAAAGTTTTGTTTTAAGACGCCCAAAGTTGTCAATGTAGAGGCATAAGTCCAGGTATAATACTGATGATGGTGTTGTTTCTTTAATTTCGAGTTCATTTGGATTTATCAAATGACGGTTTTCCTTAAATTGAAGATTAAATTGTTTAATGAAAGAACAACATTTAAAAAAACAGTGACTGAAACTAAAGGACTTAGCTAGCTAGCTTAATGTTTGTTTTCTGAACTAGTCCTTGTATGAATCTGGCATCATACGAATAACGAAACAAATCGGCTAAAAGAGGCGCACAATTTGTCCTCATTTGTATCCTTATTTTCTGCTGGAATACTTTTCTCCAATTTCTACAAGAATGTTATCAAAACTCTTCGAACATTGCGATGGCGTCTTATACTTTCAATGTGATGTTTAACAAAATAGGTCCTATCTTTACCCAATAGAAAATATGAATATTTTTTTCACCCTTTTCAGTACAGGAAACACTGATGTATATTAAATCTTTGAGTACTGACTTTAACTTATCACGTGGGAGAGTAGTACACAGTGTACAAATTTTGTATAAAAATGATATTTGATTCACATTTGTACAAAAATACAGGACTGATAGTATCTCAGGGAAACCTATGACCCTTTGCTGGTAAATTCTAATCACAGGTAAAAATTACCGATATTTGTTGTCGTTTAACCCTCTAAACAATCTTCATTTTGTCAGATGGGTGTACAAGATATCCATTTCAAATTATGGTCCTAAAATTAACATGGACCATGGTTCCATAGGCGATTTTTAACTTTTGCAAAAAGTGTAAGAACCATTTCATTATTACCGTTACATAGCCAGTTCTGGTAATCAAAAACGTTTTGTTCATTTTTTTTTACATAAAAACGAAACATTTGGAATTTTTGCATATCCTCTTTTTTTCCAATGGCTCAATTTGAACAAAACTAATGCAATACTAGTATACAGAATTACTGACGAACATAATTTGTAATGATAAGTAGAATCAAATACAGCTCAGAAATGTATGAATTGAGATATGGTAACCTACTAGATATACTTTTAATTCACATCAATTTTTGCTCAACTTTTTTACTCAGTATATTTAGGATCAATGTTTTGGTAATACATATGTAATGAAGGGATATGGAGTAAATGCAAATCTAAAGTCTCTACAAATACATGGTAAAACCAAGCAATGGAACAAGGCTTTTATTGTTCTCCATCTTGAAGTCAGCATGAGGCCTTCAGCAATGAACTATGCTCATACCTCATGGTTAATAAAAAGCAAGTTCAAGACGGTCCTAGCAACAGTTTGAGCGGAATATGTGTATTTCTATATGTATGACGATAGCGCATGTATGTAAAACCTCTTTGTTGAAATATGTAAGAAAATAAAAAAAAGATGCATATGATAGATTTGAATGTATTTTTTTTTCTATTTCAGATGGCAAATGTTTAGAAGATAGATATAAGTTGGATACGAGTGATGAATCACCGGAATCGCCGGACAAATTTCTTTTTTCTACACCTCCTTTAACTCAGACCAAGTCATATAATGCAATACTGCCACTCATAACTTCAACAACGAATGATAAATATAAGAGAGCACTCTTGTCATCAAATCAGACGATAACAGAAAGCGATTTATCTACCCAAATTTTTCCTCAAAAATATGCAGTTAAAACAACTGATTCAACTTCATCAATGGTTTCTTCAGTAGTATCAGCAATATCGTCTTACATAATTGTTTCTTCAGCTGTATTGACAGAATTGTCTTCATCAATGGTTTCTCCAGTAGTATCAACAATATCGTCTTACAGAACTGTTTCTTCCATATTATTTGCTGATTCTTCTTATGTAAAAGATTTTTCAATAGAATCAATCGATTTAGTTTCTCCGGGAGTATCAATAGAATCGTCTAACGCAATCCCTTCTTCACTAATATCAACCCAATCGCATGATGTATTTTCTTCTCTAATGGCACCATCGGAATCCACAATTGCAATAGTTTCATCAACTGAAGAGCCAGGTGCAATGTTTTCTACAATAACATCAACTGTTTCGTCTGACGCAATGCTTGCATCAACTGATTCATCTAATTATATTATTACATCACCATTTTTATCCACAGAAACGTCTAACGGAACAGTTTCTTTCCCAACACCAACTAAATTGTCTGAGGCAATAATTCCTTCTATCAAATCAACAGATTCTTCATCCGAAAAACGTTTTTCAACAATACCAGCTGTATCTACTGAGGAAAAAGTTTCATCAATAAAATCATTGGAATCGTCTGATAATATAGTTCCTTCAATGCTTTCGTCGACTGTTTCACTTAATTACGATACTACTTTACCAAAATTATCTACAGAATCGTCTAACGGGATGATATCTTTCATAACAACAATTGAATTATCTGAGGTAATAATGTCAATGAAGTCAACTGCCACAATAGCTTCTGATTTTTCGTCACAATCATCATCTGCATCAGCAGTATCAACGCAATCGTCTCACGCAATATTGCCCTCAACCCAATCCTCTTTTGTATTTCTCACATCAACAACCGTCTCGAGCAAATGGTCAGTGATATCATTAGAATGGACCGAAACATCAGAGTCAACTAATGCTTTTCTTTCGTCAATTCCTATGGTCACAGTGACAGAATCAAATTGTGTTTCAACCGAATCGGTATTTACCTCCAATGAACTCAGTTGTGAGTTTAATTCTGCCACCACCACAGACGCTTTTTGTAACCCAACAATTGTTACAATTTCAAATAGTGCCTCTCAACCGTCAATTTGTAACCCATCAACAATAACATTGACAAGTTCCGTCATATTATATATCACTGCGCACGTTACTACAGGTCAAACAAATACTCAGCCTGACGGCGTAGCAAGTACCGTAAATCATCAAATAAGCGGGGTCGTAACAAGAAGCTTTGTAACTTCGTCGTCATCAAATGACGTACCTCCATTAGCACTAACAACGGACGTTTTAACAAGCAGTGCTACTGTGCCCAGTCCATTGGAACTCGAGCAAAAAATCGAAGAGGTTAAAAAGGCTATTCAGGTCGACAAAAAACAGACAAATTCTTATTTAAGGACAAAAATCAGTGCAAGTGACCCTAGAACATCGTCTGCTGTCGTGGGATATGTTGGTGGACTTTTTATTTCGTCTGTAGCTATTGCAATAGTAGCATTGGATATTCCTGTACTATTTCGAACAGTCAAGGATTCCCTTACCGATCTAAAATCAAACTTAAATCGAATGAGAAAAAGTACAATAAGAAGTACAGACTTAGACAGTAGCAATGAAAATGATAGGGAGACATCCTTTGTCTGAATAATCTAATAAGGGAGTACGAGTGTCAGAAATTTTGTAATTATTCAATTTCTGACCTTTTGTTTTGAAGAGCACTGCTAATGGAACAATTTGTGCAAAAAATTTTGAAAATCCATGTAAAAATAATTGAGATTTAAGATGTGAAAATTTTTGCGGGAAACAGTTCTCTCTAGAGTTTTCCTTGAATTCGCATAAGATGTTTATAGGCCTTTATATATATATGAAAATATAATTGGAAGTTGATTAAATTTTAATTTATACACTGTCTATTTTATGCATTTTAAAGTGACCTATGACCAAGGAAATATGATCCATGTGCAAAACATTTTAACACTGTCTGAATGGTGAAAACCCGAGGATATCGAATGCTTCTGAAATGAGACGCTCATACTCCCTTAGGAAGTTTTTAAGAAATGGTCGTAGAATTCTGAATGATTAAATATCATAAATGGTATCCAGATACTAGTACTCTTGGTTAGAACTCATGTGCCATTCTGAGTAAACTTAATTACAATGATAATTGGCTGATTTGCTTTGCAAATGTGTCAAGAAGGTTTTGGGAAGATAGAAAATTGTTGCTCATGAAACATACTCCATCATAGGATCAAATGAAAAATTCGTTCGAACATCTGTCTCTGAAACGATTGTGCCATAGTGAAGAAAATTTGGTCAAAAAAGTCCTTCGGTGTTCCATTTTTAGGTGATATCGTAAGTCTGTTCGATTTTTATGGTGCATTTTTCAGCAATACGAGGATGTTTGTTTGTTTTTCTTTATCAGTTTTGTTTTCTTTTGTTTTGTTTTGTTTGTTTGTTTTTTTTGGTTTTTTTTTTGTTGTTTGTTTGTTTTTCTTGTTTTTTTGTATACTGCCCTGGCTAATTTAGTATACAAAACAAAAGATTACTGCAGCTACTATCGCCCAACCGTGCTCACCATGTTTATAGAATTCT
>MJUU01000821.1:35798-86811 GCA_002080025.1 Modiolus philippinarum
GGGGGGGGGGTTTGTGTGTGTGTGTGTGTGTGTATAATTTTGTAGACACATAGTTACTACTTCAATGGAGTATTTCATCTCTTTAAGTTTTCTCTGCATTGAAAGTAGTATATTACTCTCAGATTACTCTTAAAGAAGTAGCTCATTCTTTAGAGCATTTTCCATTCTTTTCGTGAAGAAGGCAGTGTACTTCTTTCCGAATTTTTTTATTACTGTATATATTTATGTTATTTCGATTTTCTAATTAGTTTTCTTTCTTCTTTCTCTGTTGATAAGGGAATACTTCATGGGAGTAATTTATCCTTTGGGGTTTGCTGAAATGAAAGTAGTTTATTTTATGATGCTCCGATTCTAACAAAGAAGTAGACTATTCTTTGTAGAATTTCACTTCGTAGTTTTGTGAAGGCAGTGTGCTTTGCAAAATATCATTCTGTCTTGGAATAGTTTATATATTATAGATCTTTCGCTCGTGTTTTCTAATTTTCTAACTTCTGTTCTTTTTAGAATATTTATGCTTGTGTATTTTGCTATGTATACTTTCTTCTAATATTTTATTTATTTATTGTTTGTTTGTTTGGCGGCTAATATATTTTTTTTTTGGCCCGCCAAGCTTAATATGTTATTATTTGATTTATGTGCTATTTTGTGTGTTATTATTTGTCAATTTATGTTTGTGAATATTCTGTGTATATATGTTTTATTTATGTAATAATCAACAATGTATTTTCACTCCTTTGTTTTTAATTTGTAAGTAATGCTCACCTATCCCAAGGCCGTTACTACAATTATGGCAAGTGAGGCAATTTCCTCACTAAAAATATTGCCATTTTTTTCAAATTCTGTAAGGTTCCCAAAAAGATTGAGTGCGTTTCTTGTTTGTCATCAATTTCTTCCCTGATCACCTGACTTTCGTTTTACATATTAAACATTTTTAATGAAAACAACCATCCCAAACCAAAAGAACCGAAATTACTATAATAAAAGAAAACTGTCGGAAAGCATTGAAGATCAATGAAAATATATGCACAGTGATGAAGGACGACAATAAAAGCGTACGTCCAGTTGTTGTTTTTTACCACGTATTAATTTGGACTTTGTCTCATGTGCATTTTCTACATATCCTTTTATTAGTGTGATTTACACACGGATAAATATTCATTTTGTCGATATGCACATATGAAGAAACTAAATTCACTGTAACTTCGGTATTTAGTTATTTGTCATATATCTGACTTTGGCCGGAATACTCGTAAGTTACTTCCTTCAACCGTCCGATCGTCTGTCTTTTTAAAATTCTTTGAAACTACTTCCATAAAACTTTAAATGTACCAAGAATTAAAATAAATGATTGAATTTTTAAGTCATGTTACATTTTCGTCATAGTTAGTTTAAGTCAGCAGCCTTTGTATTTCAGACACTGATGCTCAAAGCGGTCCATCAACTGAGAAGGCACCGATTACTGAAGGTGTTTCTCAAATACTAACGGAATGTGATAATGATAAATGCGTTTTGCAGCTGCAAACGGTACCAGAAGCCGACAATCGTAAAAATGAAAGCGTTTTCTACCCTCAACCACTAATGGAGGACAATAAAAATAAATATTTCAACCTGACTTTGTGAATAGAAATTAAATAGTATTATGACTTCAAGATGAAGAACTATAATAATAACGAATTGTCGTATAGTTGTGCGTCAGTGTATACATGTTTTCGGATTTTGTATCGTATATATTTACTCAATTATTGAACGTACATGTACATCATAGTACAGTTAACAAAAATACTCATAAGTTTAAATCAACCGCTTCAACGATGTTGGATTGAAAGAAATGCCCAGAATGCAGAATTTTAAGCAATTTACTCCAGAGTTTCTGGGGACCTTAAGGGCCCCAGATCCCTGCCGAAAATTTTCGCCTCGCTCCGCTCACCGTATTTGATTTGCCTCACTAATTCTAAACACCTAGATACTGCCTTGCTATCCACTACTAAATAGTGGTCTCGGTGTAGTCTCAAGGGGTTGTTTCTAAGTAATGCAACACGTGCTCATCAACACGTGTGTTTATTTACATTGTATTTATTTATTTACGCGTGTACCAACCAATCAGATAATGTCCAATCATATTCAAGTACCAAATTTTTGGTAAGCCTCGTTTTAGCGTTACAAGTAAATATAGAGGCAGTTCGATCCACAACAATAGTAACTATTGTTCAACAATAGCAAGATCGAACTCGCTACTGTACCGGAAGATTGCGCAATGTTATGGTTAACTACGCATGTCTTGTCAAACAAGAGTAATGGTCCACTCGACTTTTGTCGATCTATAGTTAAAGTGTTACGTCATAAACTGATCTTTCGATGGATTTCATTGGTCAATCCCTATTCTGATCCGGATTTCCCTAGTGTGGACCAAAATTGACAAAGCTATGTAGTTGTAGATCGAATTGCCTCAATCTATGTGAATCCAGACTCTCCATTTAGAATGTAAAGAGTCTGAATGATCCAGACTAAGGAATAATTGAAGTGGGGTCCACCAGCTTCCGATCCACGACCAGACTCATTCACGCGCATACTCATCCACGCACACACTAGCAGATATGTTTTGATCTTGTTTGGCCATATTGATCTTATCATCATCTTGACAGCCTTAACACAATTTTGTTAAGACAATGTAAGATTTTAAGTAGGTTTTCAAGATATTTGATTTCAAGGACGATCAAGACGTGTTAAGATAAGTTATGTATAAACAAGATCTACTTGTTAATCGCGTTCAGGGACGATCAAGACGAATTAAGTTTGATAAGATCAAACAAGATCAAAATTTGATCCTGTTTGATCCAGACAAACTTAATACAATGTCATTTTAATCGTCCTTGAATGCAGATATCTTGTTTGATCTTGATAAACTGATCAGGTCTTGAACGTCCTTGAAAGCAGTTATCTTGATATATAACTGAATATCTTACACGGTCTTAACAAAATTGTGTTAAGCTTGTCAAGATCGTGATAAGATCAAAATGGCGAAACAAGATCATAACATATTTGCTAGTGACAGGACGTTAAGGGAGACAACTTCGAATGCTCTATTAAATATAAATTTGACTTACTTCTTTTTTCCTCGTAAACTACCATGATAAAATAATTACTGAGCTAGTTGAAGTTCAGGATAAATTTAGTTATCTTTATTCTTTATATCTTAACATATTAAAAATTTTATGTGCATATAACGTAACACGAATTACAGAGTCGCCATGGGAAACAACGGCAGTAGAATACCGAAGGAACAAGGGAAGCGATGAGTACAAAAATCGAAGTCCAAAGACATGTCAAAAACGGCAACAGAGAAAAACAAATACAAAACAATGACGCGAGACAGCTACAATGCACGGAAATAAAAAGATAACATTTAGAACCAAGGCACTCATAGTGTGAAGTCCCATGAAAACCGGGAGTGACATCAGGTACTCCAGAAGGGTAAGCATGTCCTGCTTCGCTAGCGGCACCCGTCACACTATCAGTGAGTCAATCCAGTGTTGAGTCAAATCCGGTTATATCAAACCCGTGAAGACGTGAAATCTAGCTGAAAATGTCCGTTTTCATTTGGGACACAGACACGTTATATCTGTCAATGATGTCATGGTGACGGCCATAGAATTTCTGCAGGGATGAAAGTAACAAAGGCTGAACAAATCCCTGACTAAGCAGCTTTTGGGGCAGTGTTTTTGCTCCATTCAAAAAATCACTGTATAAACTACATGCTCGACAGTAACGAATCAATTGTGAAATGTACACTCCTTAAGCTGGAGAGGTAGGTATATTGCTGCTCAGAAAGGGAAAGTTCACAATTGGGAAGTTAAAATCATCACGTTTGTCATATAGCTTAGATTTCAAATGCCCATCTTTGTCAATGTATATTAAAAGATCTAAGTACGAAGCTGAAGTAGGTGTATCAATAGTTATTTTAATTTCAAGCTCATTGGGATAACTGTTCTCAATGTTTTTGTTTTTTCTGTGTTGACAGTTATGAATATTTCGAGTGGTTACGAAACCCATCGAACTATATATATTTGAAAATAAGATAACCAGTTTAAATGTAACTTTTCTTCCCAAATCATTTCAAATCTATGGCTAACAGCAACACTAGTGCTTGTTTTTGTTTTTATACCCAACCACACGTAGTGGCGAGGTATTATGTGATACCCTCAGTCGTGTGTTCGTCCGTCTGAAAAAAAAACGTCCTGGAAAAATAAACGTAGTGAGCTTATTTGTAGGAACTTATAATATCATCTGTCAAATATTGAATAAACAATTGGAAACTCATGGACGAAGTACCAAAAATATATAATTTTTTAAACATTTTTGTGCATTTAACTCTGCTAGATCGTACATGGAAAAAGGCCAGGTACCATGATAAAATGAGATTGTGTGTTATTGAACACGTGTACTATGCGCGACAACTCGAAAGCAATTAAATTTGTAATGGTTTACTATTTATTAAGAAACAAATAAAACAACGCAGATAAGAGTATACCAGTCAAAGCGTCTGGTCGTGGATAAAAGCTGTCAGACTCTATTGAAACGGCTGGAAAACAAGGGAAATAATTCCACATTACAAATTACCATGTTTGTGCTAATAAACCCGTATTTACGGCGTATCAAACTACGATATTAAAATCCTAAAATTAGTTTTTGTCAAGTGGTCATTTTAGTTTTCTGTTCAAGATGATTTTATAAGCCAACAAATAGATTTCATATGAAAAAAATATATTTATTGGATACCATGGTTAAATGGCACGTTTAGAAAGGGGCCTCATAAAAACAAGCCTGGAAGCATGTATATTTTTTGTCTAAAAATTTGCTAAAAAGGGTTGTCTAGAATATATCAAATTTTGAAAAAAATAACAAATATACAGATTTTTTGCGGCCTAAATTTTTCTGGTGTTTTTCACGTCAAAACTGCAACGGAAAGGGGCTTATAAAATGAGTGTTTGTTAAAATTACATTTGTTAAACATAAGGAACATAACAATAAATGATTGGTTTTGTATAATTTAACTATTAATCTGTTATTTAAGCTATACCATAGTTTTCTTCCGCCTTTCTGAATGGAAATTCTACGCATTTTTTTGATTTCAATAAATGTGAAATCAAAGCTCCGATGGAGCTGAATCCTGAAGTCCTGAAAATCTACACGTGGCAAAACTTCGTAGTCATCCAAAGAACTGCTGCATACGTCTGCATGTATTAAGTTATTCCGTAATACGTGAAAATAATCGGATTGTGTGATTTCGTATGTCGATTTCATTGCTATAAATATATGCAAGTATGTCGATTTCATTGCTATAAATATATGCAATACACTGTCAAAGGTAAACAAATGTTATTTTCATCTTTGACAAATTATTGCGCGACAAGTTCGTTGATCCGAGACGCAATATAAAAAAAACGAGTACTTTGATAAACATGCATTTTGTTTTCAATTTAATATAACAACACCGTATTCAACTCAAGAAAATGAAGAAATATAACTTAAAAACACAATATATACGAGTTTGAAAGAAACTAGCGCACTATATTTTATCGGAAGCACGAAGATCATCTTTTAGAGCAGTTAATAGGCTTGAAGCCTCACGTGATTTTTTCTTGTCATATTAACATCTCTCCAGCCATTTCATGGCTTCGGGATAAAAATCAAAGCGCCGATGGAGCTGAAACTCGAAAGCCCTGAAAATCTACACGTAACAAAACTTCGTAGTCATCCAAAGAACTGCTGCATAGAAAATAACGAATTAATATGTTTATTGGCCTTAGAGAACTGATTTGATCAAGGGGGATAGAAAGTACAATTTATCAAAAGTGAATAGAAAATCACAGGCAATTCCATAATCACGTGAATTTGATCGAAATGGGGGATTTTCGTATGAGTGTCCAGTTCAACTCATGTGCTAAATAGCCAATCGAGGTAAACAAATTACATTCGCCGATTTGAGAACTGATTCGATAAACACGAACAGAAGGTACGATTTATATATATTTAGTTATTCCGTAATACATGAAAATAATCGGATTGTGTGATTTCGTATGCATGTCGATTCCATTGCTATAAATATGACACATGACACAGGTAAGCATGTAATTTTAATCTTTGACAAAGTTCTACGCGACAGTATTACTGGAAATATTTCAAGAGACAGGGACGTAAATACTGAGAATATTTATGTACTGTATGTTAATATCGATTCTTTATAACAATGTCAATATTCGACTTACAAAAAGGATTTTGAAAGATATTTACGCACTATATTTTGATCGGATGCATGTAGCTCTTCAAATACGTTAATAGGCATGTAGCCTCACGTGACTTTCTCGGATGGTTATAACAACTCTCAGCCTCGCTTTCGAGTTAATGACTATAAAATGGCCATTTTTAGAGACCTCTAGCGGAAAATCTAACTCGGAAGCATATTATTTTTTTGCATTTTCTGATTCAGCATTAAAAACTGAACAAAGTATGTGAAAACGAAAAAATTTAGGAACGAAAAATGGATGAGCCACCTTAAGATTAAAAAAAAAGACGAATACAATATTTAGTGAAAAACGTCATTCACTTCCAAGACCTTTGCTTTGTAGGGAAAAGGTGATTAAACTTGCCCACAAGAAGGGGTGATACGGGAGTTTCTTTGTTAATTCACTGTCATTATGAAAATATTCAATGGGCAGAATAGATGAAAAAAAATGGCGACCGATGTCGATGGTCGGAAAGATTTGAGTGGTGATTTAAATGGGAGTTTATGTGTTTCTAACTATCAGTCTAAAGTTGAAAGTGGATACAATGGTAATGTTGAGTTTTCCTCTCAAACGAACCAGACATTTAGAGAATACTCTCCCCAAAATAGTCAAATGGTTCAAATATTGACTGAAATGAGCACCCCTGCCCGACTAGATGTAAACAATGGGGACACAATCAGTGTTAGTCAGGAATGTCAAGAAAGTCAAACAGCACATTTTATTCCTAATCTAGAGTTTATTGCTATGCTTGATAACGAACTTGCAGACCTTCCTAAAGACCCATTTATAGACAAATTAATAGAGTTAACAAATGATTCTGAGGATACCATAACATGGTATAGAAGTATACTTGCTAGCCGTGCGAAATCGGTGGACGGGTGTCCCATGGGGAAACTATTCGCAAGGAAAAGCACAATAAAAGGGTCGTCTTCATAAAAATATGCTAGAGACTGTTATATTTTGAAGCTATTTATTTCTGGGGACCCCACGAATATAGATGACGTTTTTCGTAAAGATGAATCAAAATCTGTAAGTGATGCTAGTGTTTCCCTAAATTGTCAACTAATTGAGTTGAGATTCACGTTACAAACAACAGTAAGCAGAGTAAATGCACTTGAAAAAGCTGATACCCAAAATGAAAAGGTCATTGAGCATTTGCGGGTGGAAAATGAAAAGCTTAAATCTAGCTGAACTCTCCGATGCAAATGACAAATTAAGAAATTATCTAGATATGTATGAACATAAATGTACCAAAGTTGATGTCAATTTAAAACTTTTAAATCAACAATCGAAGGCTTGCGGAGAATTTGACTTTAATACGTATTTTGATAAAATAAAACAAACTGACAGCAAACAAGCAAGACTCAATAAGTTAATTGTTAACGCACAAAAATCAATCAACGAACTAAGAACATTGTTTCAACAATCTTATGCGTCGAAAGTTTCCCCACACATTACCCCAAATAAAGAATGTGTGAGTACATGTAGTAACAAACCTAAAGTTAAAATGGGCGTGCAACATCGTCTAACGGTCAAGTTGACAATATATGCGAAATTATTGATCCGAAACAACCACAAATATTAAGCGACGAGAACCTACATTCTAAACCAAGCGAGTTAAACGAGGATCATGATATCTCCTATCGGATACCTGTACGAATTCATGGTACAACAGAACATATTCGCCCATCTGATGATAATTTTTTACTGGAGTGGCTAGAGAAAGATCAGCCCGGTACTATTTGTCGGGAATCGACTCAAAATCTACACGCGCTGGAATATTGCACTATTTAGAACAAAGGGATGTAAATGTAACGTATCTAAGATTGTTTCAAACAAACAACAGGTCGCAATATGTATCGGCCAAACTAAATATCTCAGAAGGGTGTGCTGAGAGAGTAGAAACTGAACACTTCTGGCCAGCTGGTGTGTACTGTAGAAGATGGCTTAGTAACCGCGAATGGCAACAACGCGTTTCTGAAGAGTATGATGGTCATGATTCTTAAGATCACAAATAAAATGATTAGTAAAACTAAACTATTTTTGCTTAAAGTGATCTGTATTATACTCATCTTGTTTTGTATGTCAAGTCTTAGAGTACTAACATGGAATGTCAGAGGAATAATGTCCTCTTCTGTATGCCTGAGTAAACTGATAGACAAATCAAATTGTGATATATGTATAATATCTGAACAAAAATCAAAGGAGAAATCATTAAGGTATTTATCAACTGTAGAAAGTGATTATAAATGTTTCAGTAAAGCCGGTGTGTTACAAGATAACTATAATGCTTATCATGGAAAAGGGGGGATAGCTATATTATATAAAGACTCACTCCAATTTTCTGTATCAGAGTTGTCAGGACTACAGTATTGTTGGTATTGAATTGAAAAATTCGTCTAAGAAATCCATTTATATTTTGGGTGCCTTCTGACCAATCCATTGACAATTATAAAGATGAACTTAATATACTTGATACTTTGTATACATATTATAATAATTACGGTAATGTAATAATTTGTGGTGATTTAAATGCCAGTTGCCCAAATAAAGACAATTGTATAGATCTAATCTACCTAAATTACTAAAAATTTTTCAAAGAAATCAGTTAATGTATGCTGGAGGTGAAATTATCAATAAGGGTCCTAATTATACTAACATTACTAAACAAACAATGTTAGATTATGTTTTAATGAATAGTATTGCAGCTAGTGGCTTGGACTCTTATGAAATCCTTCATGAGGGGTCTTTCAGCAGCACTTCTGACCATCTTCCGGTAATCGTTGATATAAAAATCGAAAGTAATCCACACCTGATACTGTCTTCCGACAATTAACTACCTTGATGGCATAAAGTTACAGACTCTCAAATACAAACTTACCAAGATCTAATAAAGGAACCCATTGATGTCCTACTTGATAAAATGTCGACATCTGTACGCCGATACGGCGTACAAAGAACTCACAGCAATATTACTTACTGCGTCTGACAATGCTGTTCCAAAATGTGGATATAACCCCTACACAAAGCCCTATTGGAATACCGCGGTCAAAAATGCACATGACAATAAGCGAAAATTTCGAGCAATATGGTTTTCCGAGGGTCGACCAAGAGGAATGCATTATGAGAATCATATAAAAATTACAAAGCGGCTAAAACTCATTTTAGACGTATACAACACTCAGCTAACAAACACTACTTACAGAAATGTTAAGATGATCTTAACGAAGCAGCCGAATGTGATATTCGGTACTTTTGGAAACTTGTCAAACAAGTTGAAATTGGTGCTTCAAAATTGTACCCCGAGATCAAATATAAAACCAAGTAAATAATACACCTGAATCCATTGCAATTTGTTTTGCGGACTATTTTCATGAAGTGTACCAAGCCAGTGACGATCCTTCATTTGACAGTGAGACTAAAGTATAAGTAGTAAATATGTACTCTGATATATTTCAGACTTGTGTAAATGATGAGGGATACTTACCTGGTGGCGTGGTACTCGAACAAGAAGTATACGATATTATTAAACAATTATAGCTACAAAAAGCTGCAGGTCATGATAAAATACAAGATGAACACTTACGTTATGGGGGTAGATCCATCGTGAAAGTTCTTACCTCGCTGTTCAACATGATTGTAAAAGACGGCACTATACCTAATCAGTGGAAATTCGGTTATATTGTCCCTATATTTAAAGGTGGAACAAAAGATAAGACACTACCAGACAGTTATAGGCCCATAAGTTTATTGTCATGTGTTGCAAAGTGTTTGAAAATATTATTAAATCACGTGTATTGGCACATGTAGTGAACGGAAATGATTTCCCGAGTCCCAAACAGCAGGGATTTCAGAGGTGTCTAAGCTGCTTGACTGCATCAGTTAACCTACATGAATCAATATTTTACAATTTAGAAATGTCTAGTAAAGTGTATGTGGCTTTTTAGACAGCCGTAAAGCTTTCGACACTGTGGAGAGCTGCCTTAATGTTTAAATTATATAGATTAGGTATTAAAGGAAAACTTTGGTTACTAATCAATGATTGCCATATAAATACAAAAAGTGCTCTAGTGGTAAATCAGTGTAAATCAAACTTCTTTTCTGTAACTGAGGGTGAACGCCAGGGGGTGATTTATCAGGATTGTTGTATTTAGTATATATTAACGATATGTTACTTGAAATTGAAAGACATAACGAAAAAACCGGTGTGTTTAACATAACAAGTTGCTGTCCTGCATCAGTCGGTCTCCAACATATATTAGATATATGTACAGAATATGCAAAGAAATGGCGTTTCTCTTTTAACGCACGAAAAATCCGGCATTATTCAGTTTTCATTGAATTCACGACAGCCACCTAGTCTGTATCCGTGGCACATAGGAAATGAATTAATACCGAAATTAGAAAATTACTCACATCTTGGTATCGAGCTTAATTCTACATTTAAAGAGAGAACCCGAATCGAAATACCACGCAGGAAAGGTCGAAATTCCTTTTTTGTATTAGGCGCGATCAGATCCAAAGAAGCACATCCATCAAGTTTATTAAAGCTTTATAAAACCGTTATTTTACCTACTGTTTTATATGGATGTGAAATGTGGTGTAATTTAAAGACAAAGGATATTTTATTATTAAATCAATTCCAACATTTCATTGTTAAGCGCATACTGAACTTAAAATGTCCACGAGATCTGATATGTGTCAGAGTATAAATGGCATCCATCCAATTACGTCTTTTATTGACAATTCTATTACGTCATATAACACTTCCGGTTATAGACGAGATAGTATTGCGCAACTGCAACCTCAATGTGTTGCCAACTGAGCAATAGAGTGGACGTGGTTCACTTTGCTAAAGCAACCTTATATCTATGTTTACTTATTAAAAGACGATATCTTTATCGTACATTAATTATAAAATTTTATTAAAATTTCTCTCGTTCGAGAAACGAGATAATAATATAGTAAAAGAAAAATGGCGGATGCCATGTTGAACAAGAATGAGAAGACGACAAAGTCACAAACACCAAAGGCGTCTTTTGAAGACGACCTACTTAAAATGGATGAAAATGAGCTGAATTATGAGGGAAAGGGGAAAGGTCCCGCAAAAAGAAAATGCTCCACAAAAATTCCCAGTAAGAGTACGAGTGCAAAGGACGTTCCACTTGCAAGGGGTGTTCAAAACCCAAAACAAACACAAGGACACAAGGTGTCTCCATGTACAAGTAGTGGTAATGACTTAACAGTTGTTTTAAACATATTAAGTGATATGAGAAATGAACAAACTACAACAAATAAAAAGCTACAAGACATGAACAAAAGAATAGATGACTTGTACAACGAGGTTGAATATGATGAAGAGTATGACAATCATAATGATGATTATGATTATGATGATGATGAGAATCCGGACGAGGTCCGTGATAATGGAAATCATTTAGATAATGAACCCCAAGTAAAGTGCAAAAGTCGAAGAGTCACGGTTTACAACTATGAATAAGAGATTTCGCTCGGGGGGAAAATGTAGTGAAAAAATTGATGAAAATTTGTCAGAAAATATTACAGACATTTTCAGGAATGGGATTTCTGACGAGAGATATAGGGAATTTATGAAAGAGAACAAAATTCTAAGACCAGAGAATTGTGACGGTCTTGTGCCCGTACAAACTGATCAACTCATCTGGGATCTCGTATGGCAAAAAACCAGAACAAATGACAATAAAATGAGACATTGTCAATACATACTAGTTAAAGGTTTTACAATTTTAACAAAAGTTATTGATAGGTTGGACAAAGTTGTGTCAAAAGACCGACTAGATAGTTCACTGAAAACAGAGTTAGAAAGCATACTTTATGACAGTATGGATTTATGGGCATTGTTTGGACATGCTAATAGAGTTATGTTTAACACGTAGAGAACTCATGAAGTCTGATGAGAAAGATGAATATAATCATTTGTTTAACAAGGCTCAACCATTCAATAAATGGTTATTTGGTGGCGATGTGTCCAAAACTGTAAAGGATATTGGAGAACGTAGCAAAATCTCAAATCGCCTTGCAGTAGGAAGAGGTGAGAATCACTACAGAGGTGGATTTCGTGGCGCATGGAGATCTGAGTGGTTTAATAGACGCCGTGGTAGAGGAAGAGGGGGTAGAGGTCGAGGACATGCCTCCAGGTCAACTGATAAACAAGAGCCAAAAAACTCCAGATGGACTCACAACAAATACAGAAACTAGATGTTGTGAGTGTAAATAAACCACAATTTCAAGCAGGAAGATTGAAATTTTATGTAAATGAATGGCAAAAGCTTACTTCAGACAGATATATTTTAGATATTGTTCAGCATTGTTCAATTGGGTTTATTGATAATATTGAACCAAAACAAAATAAAAAAATCAGTTCCCAAAAATGCAAATTTTAATTTGAAAGAGGAACACAATATTGAGTCCACAATTAAAAATTTACTAGATATCAAAGTAATTGAAGAAGTTCACTCAAAAATAAATGAATTTATTTCACCAATATTTGTTCGTCCAAAACCAGGGGGCGAATATAGAATGATTCTAAATTTAAAAGGGCTGAATAAGTACATAGAATATCAGCATTTTAAAATGGACAGTTTTGAAAGTGCTTTGAATTTAATTAAACAAAATTCATACATGACAAGTGTTGATTTAAGACAAGCATATTATACAGTTAACATTGCTGAACATCACAGAAAATATTTAAGATTTATTTGGAAAGGGAAATATTTTCAATATTCCTGCTTGCCAATGGGTATTGCTATGGCCCCACGAATTTTCACTAAACTAATGAAAGTTGTTTTTGCAAGCTTACGGAAATTAGGTTATACCAATATTGGTTACATTGACGATCCCTTATTGTTAGGTGACACATAAGGTGAATGTAAGGACAATGTTGAAAAAACAATAAGTTTGGTAACAAAGCTTGGCTTGGTAGTTAATGAAAAGAAGTCTGTGTTTACACCACAAAAGATAAATTAGATTTTTAGGATTTGACATAGATTCTGATAAAATGATTGTAACTTTACCAATAGAAAAACAAAATATCATAGCAGAAGAGTGTAAAAAATTGCAAGCCAAAAAGAAATGTAAAATCAGAGAAGTAGCAAGAGTATACTTGGTTTATTAATATCAAGTTTCTCTGCTGTTAACTATGGCAAGTTATATTATAGAAATATAGAATTAGAGAAAATTAAAGCATTAAAAATTGCAAAAGGCAATTTTGAGAGTGAAATGGTCATTACAGAAATTATGATAACAGACCTTCTTTGGTGGCCAGATAACATTTATTCACAAAGCAGGAAAATAAATAGAGAAAACCCACAGGTTACAATACAAACCGATGCATCGAATGATGGCTGGGTTGCCATTTTCAATGAAAATGAGACAGGTGGTAGATGGAGTGATCAAGATATAGATAATCACATCAATTATCTATAATTACTAGCAGTTTATTATGCACTTAAATCTTTTAAAAACAAATTGTCAAATGTAAACAGTGTTAAAGTTTTGATAGACAACACAACTGCAGTGAGTTATATAAATAATATGGGTGGCATCAAATCAGAAAAATGCAATAGTTTAGCTAGAAAAATTTGGTTTTGGTGCATTGACAACAAAATTTGGGTAACTGCTACACATATATCAGAAAAAGTAAACAAAAAAGCAGACTACAAGTCACGCAATTTTAATGACCAGCTTGAATGGCAGTTAAATGAGGCTCTATTTGAAAAGTTGTGTTCCCTTTGGACAAAACCTGAAATAGATCTTTTTGCATCACATTTAAATACACAATTACAAGTATTTTGTTCTTGGGTCGATGATCCAGAATCATCATTTGTAGATGCATTTACTTTAGATTGGGGTAAATATTACAGTTACATGTTTCCTCCTTTCAGCATGGTAGGACGTTGTGCAAAGAAGATTGTAACAGACAAGGCAGAAGTTTTATTCATCGGCCCACTTTGGCCAACCCAACCGTGGTTTGTTCAAGTTATGAAATTTTTAATAGACCGTCCGTACATACTTACAGGTCAGAAGAAAATGTTATCACTGCTGTACAAAGACAAAGTTCATCCGTTAGGGAACTCGCTGACATTGATGGCATGTCGTCTATCAGGAGACGTTCGCAAAATACAGGCATTTCAGAAAAAGCTTCGTCAATCATCATGGCTTCTTGGAGATCAGAGACTCAGAAACAATATAAAACTTATTTAAAAAATGGTTTCTTCATTGTGATCAACGGAAAACAGATAGATTTCATACAACTGTAGAATTAGTTTTTGACTTGTCTTTATGTTTCAGGATTGAGTTACTCCGCATTGAACAGTGCTAGGTCAGCATTGTCTGCATTTTGCCTGACTTTAAATAATGTGCTTGTTGGAAAGAATCCACTTGTTGTACGTTTTCTGAAAGGAGTCTTTAATTTAAGACCTACTGTACATAATGATGTAAATATTTCGGATGTGGCTATAGTGTTGAAATATTTGAGACAATTATCTCCTGTGTCGGATTTATCATTAAAAGACTTGACATTAAAACTTGTTACTTTAATCGCATTGACTAATGCTACACGAGCTCAAAGTATTCACAAAATGGAGAACAGTTGTATGCAAAAGTTAAAGAATTGTTTTGTTTTTAAAATGGTTGGATTACTTAAGCAAACTAGACCAGGATTTAAGAATTCAGATATTACATTGAAAGCTTATCCGCCGGATAGAAGACTTTGCGTTTATACACTTTTAAAGAAGTATCTTAAACGTACAGAGATTTTTAGATCAAATGAAAATTCATTAGTATTAAGTTATGTGAAACCGCTTAAACATGTCACTAGTTCTACTATTCCTAGATGGATAAGGACAGTCCTGTGTCGTTCCGGAATCGATACAACCAGATTTACTGCTCACAGTACTAGGTCAGCGGCTACATCGAAAGCAAAATCGAATAACGTGCCAATAAATGATATTTTATTGAAAGCGGGTTGGTCGAACACTTCTACATTTTGAAAATTTTATGACAAGAAAATAACAAACGGTGTGTTTGCAGAAAAGTGTTATCTTCAATTTATTAAAGTATCAAAAGTGTATGATTCAATTATCAACAACACACAAAATTCTAGAATGATTAATTATGCCATCACTTGCATTTTTTGTCATACATAAATGTAATTTTGTGCACATGTAATTTTTGAGGAAAAAATTTAGGTTTGGAAGCTTTGAAGTCTCGTCTATAACCGGAAGTGTTATATGACGTAATAGAATTACCAAATTTGACGATACTTACCTTGGTTAAGTTGAAGTTAAAGTGTAATTCTATGAAGTCATAGAATAACACTGGAGGTGTTAGACGCCTCCACCCACCCCAGCAGCTCTTATTCCAAGTTACTGTCATCACTTTGGGTGATTAGTACATGAGATGTGCAAACAAAATTTTTTTCCGCTTTGAAAATACTTTTTCGTCTGACATCTCCAGTGTTATTCTATGACTTCATAGAATAAACTTTAACTTCAACTTAACCAAGGTAAGTATCGTCAAATTTGGTAAACAGAAACTGTATTTTTTGCAGAAACTTTGTACCTTAGCTGACAGGTATTTAACCAAAAAATATTCCTTATGAGACTTTTCTCCTTTTATATTGACAGTCAACGCAGACACTACGGATTCATCCCTGACATTATAGATATACTTTTTAGATACAGATTTTGACTTTATTTTAGATTGTTCGTTTCCCGAGAAAAACGTTGAAATTTTGTTGACAAAGTGCAATCGGAAGAATGGGAAACCCGTATCTCGACAGACGATGATTTTAAAGATTTAAGTTAATTCATAAGCAGGTTGTTTTTGCAAAATTCTAGCAACTCTCGACTACGTCTGTTGAAATTAAAAACTCTTATATAATAACCAAGTTATTTACAGACATTCCTAACTGTACTGAAGGCACTTGTTTATTGTGACCATACAAGGACGTATTTGTGCACGCTTGTAGTTGTAACGAAACAATGACTTTACAAGATACATTCCTTACGTAAAAGTGGATATTGACGAGATATTCTGAACAAATCCGTTAAATTGGCTTTGGATTCCCGTGACCTGAAGACTTTACATATATACTGGCATCTCATTGATACTGCCGATGTCTTCTGAAATACATGAAGACTCTTTACCAAACCCTTCGGGGAGTTTTGAGTTTGATTTTAAAATACTGGTTATACCAGTATCTTCCAGCATCTACAATACTAGTTGTACCAGTATTTTCTAGTATCTTCCAGTATCCGCAATACTAGTTGTACCAATATTTTCCAGTATCTTCCAGTATCTGCAATACTGGTTGTACCAGTATTTTCAAGTATCTTCCAGTGTCTGCAATACTGGTTTACCAGTATTTTCCAATATCTTCCAGAATTGTACAATATATATTTTACTAGTATTGTACAATACTGGTAGTACTAGTATTGTGTTCATGTTCTTCACTTTATCCTTCTTTCTATCGTAGTGCGACAGTGTTTTACCCACAGACTAGATTCCTTAAGCTAGCCGGCAGTTTAGCGGCGAGCACTATTTGACCCTTCTTTCAAAATTACGTTTTGTTATATGCTTTTTCTGTTCCAAGATAGCGGTCATTGAGTTAGTAGTCTACCTGTATTGGGTTTTATTCGCATGTTTATTATACTATAGGGACACGGGATAGAGAAAAGGGGGAGGTTCCCATAAATCGGTTTAACCCTACCACTGGCTTTTGCTAGTGCCGGTACCAAGTCCGGCTATCCTGAGTTCCTATCGTTATTTATGTTTGTCTCTTGTTTTCATTATTGTCTTTCTGGTGTAGTTTGCTTGTAAATTGTGGCATGTTCCTGGCCATTGTAGGTGTTTGCTGTTATCCTGTTTTTGTAATGGTGGGACTTCATCATAGAAAACTTTTCCCTGAATTATTTGACAAATGTGAAGATGATCTGTATACAATTTTCTCTAATTTCTAGCAAATATAAACACCTCCTGACTAGTTGGTTATCGAAATGATGATAAACATGTGTATTATTTGATCTCAGTTAGTGATTGGTCAATCATGTAAATGTATCGTGTCAGTTTCTAGAAATAGTGCAGCCGGATGTTGATGAAATTAACACCTGCATCATTGTCTAGCACTTTTATGACTAAGATAACTCAATTTATTGATAATATGACATTTTTATCAAAAATATTATATTCAACACCCCTTTCAATGAATGGCGCAATGATACACATAGCAACGATGATAGCAACAAAATGGCGGCATACTTGAGACTGGAGACTACGGAGATCGCTTTACTTCAAATAAATTAAGTAGAAATTAGAGAAACAATCTCTAACATTGTTTTCCGGTTTATTACGATTATTTCTCACATCCCGATAGTTAAATTTTCACATTTTAAAGTTCTCGGGTAAACCTAGAACTTTAAAATGTGAAAATTTAACTATCTCGATGTGAGAAATATACGTAATAAACTGGAAACAATGTAACAGACTGTATTTACTCACAGGCACTAGCTCGTTGGATGATACGGAGTTCACAGACTTTGTCAATTTAAGTCCCGCCGTGCGCGGTCCCGGCTTATGAATAGGCCCGCAGCATCCTCTGAGCTTGGAGTATGAGTCTTCCTAATAGAGGACCCCGAGGGAACCCCGGGATATAGAAATAGGACCTAGTATCTCCGGCTTGCGGGGTGTGACCCCTCCTAAACGGAGGCTGACCCCGAGGGTTCCGGGATATAGAAATAGGACCCATTCCGTGGTTGTGCGGGATTAATAAATACACAACCCATCTTTCGGATGTAAACTCAGGTCCACGTGTTGGAAGAAATGCCACGCTTCCTGCACGTTTAAGAACCCTTGTAGCAAGCTCTTTTTGGGGTGGTCCGTAGGTGATCGGCTACAAGGCTAAATTCCCCGCCCTTGACGATTTCACCCTACTTTTCCAGTGGCAGTCAGAATTTCCCGTCCCATGGCCCTTTCCCTACCAAAATTGATTATTTATTAACAAATTTGTTCTCGTGTTGATATAGCTGAAATATTGCTGAGTAGACATTAAACAATATTAAATCAATCAATCAATTTAAGTCATGTTCATGTAATACAGTGCATCGCTGTTTATAAAAAAGCACTCAGAATTACTAATGCATGATTTGTCGTCAGAGGGAAGCTAGCATTGCAATTAATGGTTTCTATAAATTTGAACATATGTGCACATATAAATGAGTTAGAAATCCTTTAAAAACCTTATATAACTAATGTATATATGTATTTATTTAAGAAATGAATGCATTATTTTGAAGTTTCATTGGGATATGAAAGGGTTGACCGAAGCACATTTTTAATGAAGCGCGTGAGCGCTTCATGTTAAAAATGTGCGCCCGGTCAACCCTTTCATAGTCCAATGTTAAATCTATGTTAAATGTTAAATCAAATGGTCCAATGTTAAATCTAAGTTCAACGCTGGCGGCCGTGTTTTTTATCAGATCAGAACGAAATGACCTGTCATACATCATTCCTGTAAAGTTTGGTTGAATTTGCTTAAGTGGTTTCAGGGGAGAAGATAAAAATGTGAAAGTTTAACGGATGGATGGGTGACGAATGCAAAGTGATGGCAATAGCTCACACTCAGGTGAGCTTACAAGGATTTTAAAAAAAATTTCGAGAGATTACCATGTGCTATGCCTTTGTTCAGGTAAATACTGCAGATATCAATTGCTCAATTGCTTCAGGTTTTAACATATTTTTGGACAAACTAGTGCAAGAAGTAAGCCAGTAGCCATCTATATGTTTTATTCATCATTTGCTTTATAACAAAACAAAATTAAAATTAACATGTTTTCTTACAACACTTTCTTATCAATGAACATGTATTGTGTAGATTTTTAACATTTTAATAATATATATACCAAGTGAAAAAAATGGCTAAACAAATATTAACAAATTTATAATTTGTTAATAATTTGGTTGTAATTCAAAAGCACATGCAAATGAGCTAACAAATTATATCAAACAAATTACAACCAAATTATAAGTAAATTACAACCAAATTATGATAGCAAATAATGAACAAACTAGAGCATGTCGAAACTTAACTGGCATTGTCGGAAGGGCCCCGCAATTACAATCCTGAAACTCTGGGCAAAAGTAAAAATAATACTGTGGAAGTACTTTTAGGCGTGGACATCAATTTTCGTGGCTTTGATAAATATTTCTTAAATTCGTGGTTTCGAATTCTTTGCATTAAATTCCATGCAAAAAAGACATTTCGGTGTTAACTTAATTTCATGGTTTTAGCCAACCACGAAATCCACGAAAACTTGAACCCCACGAACAATAGTACTGTCACAGTATATTTGTTGATTCACATTCTGTTTGACCCACTAATGTGTTGATACAGTAATTTGCTGGACACAGTGATTTCTTGAAGTTTTACCAAATCATACCACTTACTAGTTCAATTATTTCCACTGATACAAGCCAAGAAATCTTTGTCAAACAATTTAGTTGAACTTCATAGTTAAACATCAAAGTATTGCTAAACAGGAATAGGACACCTAACAAAAATGAAAATTGCTTACACAATATTACTTATCATTGCCAAGTTTAGACAAATTTTCAAATCAGTCCCTACAGTGGAAGCCAAGAACTATGTGTCAAATCATCCCCACCACCTTAAAAATCGCTTAAACAATACAATTCAACACTTCCATGCTTCAGACCAAATTTCAAATCATTCCCTACAGTAGAAGCCAAGAAATCTGTGATGAAATTTTCGTTATATCGTAAAAAATCAAAGTATTGGGAAACAGGATTGAATGTCCGACAAACTTGAAAATCGCTTACACGATACAACTCATCATTTTCAAGCTTCAGACCAAATTTCAAATAATTCCCTGTAGTAGAAGCCAAGACATCTGTGACGAAATTTTTGTCCTATTGTAAAAAAAAATCAAAGTATGGCAAACAGAAAGTGGATGTTCGACAAAATTGAAAATCATTTACACAATACAACTCATCATTTTCAAGCTTCAGACCAAATTTCAAATCATTCCGTACTGTAGAAGCAAAGAAATCTGTGAAGAAATTTTTGTTATATCGTAAAAAAATCAAAGTATTGGCAAACAGGAAGTTGATGTCTGACAAACTTGAAAATCGCTTACACGATACAAATCTTTGACGAAAAGTCTTGTAAAAAATCAAAGTCTTGGCAAACAGGAAGTGGACATCCAATCAATTTGAAAATCGCTTACATAATACAACTCATCATTAAGAAGCTTCAGACCTAATTTCAAATCATTCCCTCCAGTAGAAGCTAGAAATCTTTGAGGAAAAAATTTGTTGATGGACAGATGAACGGACGGACAAAGTGAAAACTATAGGGCACCTGCATTTCAATGCGGTGCCCTAATTACAATGCGTGTCATGTTGACCTACATATGGATTACTATTATGTGTGTACATAATCTAACAGAAAATATTTGCATCATTCAAAAATTGTTAACTATAGCTTGTACCTAATTAAAGTTATACAGACAAATTAACATTGAAAAATATTCCTAAATAATCAATAAACCAGCAGACTAAAACTGATATATAATAATAGATATCCCTGTCATCCAGGAATATTTTTAGTTACACATATGTAAATTATGTAAATTTTGAATACATTGTAATCGTAATAATTAATTTCTGAATTGTAATTTTGAGACTTTTGAGATGCAGAAAGGCAACAAAATTAATTCATCAGTTTCACACAAATCTGTTTTGAAACCAACAATACAAACATAGAAAGCAGCCACAGCCTGCTAAGCTCACCTTGTTGCCCATTATTGCCACATGTTGCACATGTCAGTAAACAAGAATGGACTATAAACATTCTTTATAACAGATTCAGTCATGTATAAATTGTAGTTTACAGACTGCATCCGAAGCAAGCATTGTTGTTGTCAACCCAAATTGCATCATGCATCAATATGGTTGATGTGAGCCATGTCATTAAACAGGAATGGGTTTTAACCATTCTACCTAACCAAGTCGTTCATGCGTAAAATGTATGTCAGATACAGCATCCGAAGCATGCATTGTTGTTGTCATCCCAAAATGCATCATACATACATGTACCAATATGGTTGATGTGGGCCATGTCAGTAAGCAGGAATGAACTTTAAACATTCTAACTAACCAAGTCACTAATGCGTAAAATGTAGGTCAGAGACAGCATCCGAAGCATGCATTGTTGTTGTCATCCCAAAATGCATCATACATACCAATATGGTTGATGTGGGCCATGTCAGTAAGCGGGAATGAACTTTAAACATTCTAATTAACCAAGTCACTAATGCGTAAAATGTAGGTCAGAGACAGCATCCGAAGCATGCATTGTTGTTGTCATCCCAAAATGCATCATATATACCAGCATGGTTGATGTGGGCCATGTCAGTAAACAGGAATGGACTTTAACCATTCTACCTTACCAAGTCGTTCATGCGTAAAATGTAGATCAGAGACAGCATCCGAAGCATGCATTCCAGTCGTCATCCCAAAATGCATCAGGCATACCAATATGGTTGATGTGGGGCATGTCAGTAAGCAGGAATGGACCTTAACCATTCTTCCTAACCAGACGCTGATGCGGACGCTAGGTGTATCACATAAGCCCCCCTCACTTCGTGAGGTGAGCTAAAAATGTTTCTGATTCATTAATGAATAAATTAACACTTACTGCTATGACAGAACAAGAGAAGGGGCAGTAGGAAACGACAGCTAATCCCCTCGCCCGTTTACTGAATGTTTGTCTAGTAATATAAGCACTCAAGGAAGTTGTACTATTCAAGATCTGGCTTGTTACTTAAATCTGAGCCACTCATGCAAGAAATGTTGTGACCTTATTTCAATCAGGAGCCTCATACCTAAAGCATATATGCATCTACTGATGAAGATTAATCTTCTGCAAGTTGTAGTATCTAAAATCCAGACTGTAACACAAACTTTATCCCAAGTCACTCATGCATGAAATGTAGGTCAAAGTGATCTAATAACTCAAATGATGTCCAACATGTAGGTATTCAGTGTGCTTTAAATTAAAAGTAATGGTTTTCCTTCTGTTAAATGGTACCTTGGGGCTAATAAATGGACTCCTGATGGTACTAAATAAGAAGTTATCATGCAATAAGTTTACAATTTACAGTATAAATCTTGCATGAGAAGACAAAATTTTGAAATAAAATGGCTGTACAGGCAAGAGTTGCCCTTTTTCTATTATTTACTTTACAAAATTTTTGTATATATACTTTTGCTCATGATAAATGCAAATTTTATAGGTATTATAGGACAAAAAGTCCTAATATAGGACATTATAGGACATGTCTGGTTTTTATAGGAAATATAGGATTTATAGGACATCTGTGACCCATGATATTGTGATAATTTGCATGAGTTTTTTAAATTTTAAATGATGCTCACAGACAATGTGTTAAAAGAACAACTTGTATGCCCGTTATCTCTTCCCAAAATAATTTATCTAACCACGTAACATCAAACGCCTAACAAAATTGGGAAATGTAAAACCAGGGAAGTAAATCGCCAAATACGTCTTTGATAAAACTAATAGAATGAATTATCTTACAGTAAAAACTTCCTGACAGGTTTTCGTACCTGAATCACACAGACTCTGTTTCTTGGAACTGCTTGGTATTTTCACATAGATTCGAAGTCTCTGAATAAAGTTTCCATATTTTATTTGACACTTGCATATTTCAACAGTCAACAATAAATTTAACAAAAATACAGATCGAATAAAGATTAGAAAATGACTGACAGGAAAGACTTATCAAAGTTATCCAATAATAGGACTTTATACATTTTTTCTCCAAAAAGAGTAATTTCACCCGGTCAGAATATCACCATAAAGCCCAAATCTTATTGTAAGATCCCTTAAAAGTTAAAAATTTTAAAAGTGAGATAACTTTTTTGATTTGATAGTACACTGTCTATTATATCAGCCATCCCCTCCCCCCCCCCCCCCCCTCAAAAAAAGTAAACAAAACAAAACAAACAAACAAAAAAGCAAAGACACAGACAAAACAAATAGTCGAAACAAAACAAAAAACAACAAAAATCCAAAAACATAGCAGTCCTTTAAAATTTCGCGGGTATAAGAAATTTGGACAAAAAATAGTCGACACGCATGTATAATATAAGTATTTAGTTTTTTTTTATCTTTAGTGTTTTTTAAATATTTTTTTTAAATTTAAACAATTCTTGTTGAAATTAAAAGTCCCAGTTTCATCGTAAACGTGGAGCCGATTTATCGTTGAAAAACAACAAATGATCCAGAAGTGTCCTGTGTAAACAATCCATGTATTTACATAATTTATGACATCAACTTATTAATTTGTTCATTCTTTCATCACTGATATTTATCATTCTAATTGTGGTACGAGTTATTTGCCCCTTACCGTATGGTATATCTATACAAGATATCTTATTTAGTAAATATAAGATATCTCACATAAGATAGCCCCTTCATATATAAGATATCGTATATATTAAAGGAGATATTTTATCAGATATCTTGTATAAATCATACAAAAAAAAAAACATTTTTGAAATTTGTCCCTTTTTTTTGGGCCCCATTTATCTCATAAAGGGTACATGCCATGTGAAATCTGTTGTCATAAAAAAGATAGGAAATATCCTAAGCAGCACACTGAAAGAAATCCCATCAAAAAACCAACAAATAATAAAGATTTCACAGTCAAATATGTCAAAACACCTAATTTAACCCTTTTTTCTGAAACAGGCAGGGCCAGGAAGGGGAAATTATTACCCGGACTTTAGAATGTGCCCTAAAAATCAGTAGTTTGGAGAATCTACTTTAGAAGGACGAATAGGTATCCCATACACATGAATGCAAAACTATGCTAAAATCTGAAAATATTTGCCATTATTTTGCATTCAATTTTTGACTTGAATGGTGGGGGAGTCTGTCTTGAATAAATAACAAATCAGTATATATTCTTCAATTTTACATTACATTTATTTCTGTTAAACTCGGCATCTCTACAAGTTCTCCTCAACATCTCCAATAATTTTTTCATCCGTTGAGTGATTTTTTAAGATACATGACATTTTCGGACTATCGGACCTTTGGACTATCCGAATATTGGACCTTCGGACTATAGGGTCGTCATCACAACGTAAAGAATACACAAGTTTCATTCGCACACGGTGTAATATTGTGACAATTCATAAAAAATCATATCTACCATGATTTCTTTTATTTATTTCATTCTTCTTAAGAGGCATCTTAAGATATCTATAAATAATAATTTAGCATCTGGGAATACAATGAAATTTAGAAAAAATTCTTCATTAAGTTATACAACATGGACTGGGGTTAGACTGAATAATCTCGTTAACAAAGAATATAAAAATCAAAAAATTAAAATTAAAATTAAGATCAGTAAAAGATAAACATAGGATAATAAACATAGGATAATAAAAATAGCTTTGTAAACGACAGATAATTCGGTCTAGGCTAGGGTTCATGTCCCGTTCATGTTATTGTAATTGTAATGCTTTTCTTTTTTATGCAACTTGTTTTTTAAATTTACTACATCAGTACATGAATGGGACGATATCTTGTTGGGGGACTTTATGAAGGGATATTTTCAAATTGCAAGAAGCAGGCCTGTACCAAATTCCAACTGAAGTGAAACCATTGCATTTGTTTCTCCCTGTCATATTCTGGCATGTATTTGTAATATATTCAACTATTGTAGATGTTTCGTTTTTATCCCCTATTTCAATTTTTTTTTTTTTGTCGAAATATATCGATGACAGCGTATATATCCAGCTTACTCGCTTTGTAATACTGCAGACTTCTCTGTGGAAGGTGCTTTTTCTTCCACAGAAGGTTGCCTTGGCCAACTCTGCCATTTCACTAACAGACGACACTTGTATTTCCTGTTTTAATCGCCCGGATAAGATACAAAACAATTACGGGTAAGCAACTCCGTGTAGCGGGGAGAGATTCAATTTTGTCATTGATCACGATGTTTTTGTCCGCCATTTTTAAATGTCTTCTAATCATCTTCAGAGGCATCTTAAGATATCTATAAAGATATGATTCGTAGATATGCGTTCAACTTAAAAAATCTACGAAGACGTTCGAAGAATCTACGATCCTGAACGCACCCCAGAACTCGGATATGGTCTATTCTATTTTCCCACATAAACAGTTTGGAGAATGTACTATATTTTTCAAAAGCAATTTACAGTGCATTTTTAGCCCACCTGGCTATTCCAGGGTGAGCTTTTGCCATCACTTGGCGTCCGTCGTGCGTCGTCCGTCCGTCCGTCTGTCCGTCCGTCGGTCCGTCGTAAACTTTTTTTCAAAAATCTTCTCCTCTGAAACCACCGGGCCAATTTAATCCAAACTTGGCCTGGGTCATCACCAGGGTATGTAGTTTGAAAAATGTGTTCGGTTAGTTCGAGGACCAAACAACATGGCTGCTGTTACTAAAAATAGAACATATGGGTAAATTGCTGTTTTTGGCAAATAACTCAAAAACCGTTGCAGATATCAAAAATTTGACAGAAGTTAAATTGTTCAGAATGACAAGATCTATCTGCCCTGCAATTTTGAAGAAAATCGGAAAACCCGTCTCAGAATTACAGCCCTTTTTCCGTAAAATTTTCAAAATTTATGCATTTTTTAATTTTATTTCAAAAACTGTAACAGATAGAGGTAAAGTGTAAATTGCAAAAATGTTCAGCATATCAAGGTCTACATACTCTGAAATTTTGAAGAAAATCCAACTGCCTGTATTGTAGTTATTGACTCTTTTTCACCAAAAAAAAATTTTTCAATGCCATATGGTTATGAGTTATTTCCCTTTAAATTCTGTGTTCAAATCTTCTTTGGTTTACTTTTCTCTTTTAAGTTTAAGAGAAATTCCCTGTTATCACTTTATTAAAAAAAATTATTTGTTCCATAATCAAGAGCAAAAAAGTGTTTTTGTACAAACTTTTACATTTTTTTTGCAAAAATACTTTCATAAACTATACTTATTTCACAAATTAATAATAATTGTATATAGTTGTATATTGAATAATGATGTAAAGCTTGCTTGCCCACCATGCAAATGTCTCTCCCAGATAAATATTGAAATAGCATCTGAACTTTTATGCCTGCATAACTTAGTCATTTTGATGTGTTTTTTAATTTGTACATTTTGTGTTTTTTATCTTTTAATCGTGGCCAACTATACCATTTTAGTTTGTTTCATAGTTAATTTGTGGCCATCGCACAACATATTTATATTTTTATATTTTTATATTTATTCTTTCCTGACCGTTGTGGCCATGCCTTCTCAAAAAGACTTCTGTAATAAATTATTTAACAAATTTCTAAATTTTATTTCTAAACACCCCGAAATTATACAGAGAACCGCGATAGACCTGTTTAAGACCACAGTAGGTCTCACTAAATGTCACAGTCACCTCAATTTTTTTAGGACCTGTCTTTCATCCCGTGTTGTACCCAATGGGTTTAAAACATCATTCAACCCCATTGATGAAATCTATTATAACCGGGATTTCCATGCCAAATTCCACCAAATTTCTTCAAATTTATCTTTGTCGGTCATGCGTCTAACCACGCAAGCAGTTAACACCAAGCTTGAACGCTTGCGTCATAGCAAGGTTCTCGACAAAAATAAGCTGTATTCTTTGTGCCACAAAATAGTCGCCACGGACATAGTCGAACAGATCCGTATTCTGAATAAGGATCTGTTCGAATTTCTTCTTACTGGCAAACAGCACAAAATACAACAGCTTATTCCAGATACACCTACTGATTCTTCCAGTAACAACATTTGTCACTCTAATGAAGATGATGTAGAAGAAATCGTTCGCTGTGTACCGGACTCAGTAAGCCTAAGTGACTCTGAAAAAAGTCTTCTGTCAAAATGTTTGAATTTTGTTCCGACCACTCCTTTTCCGGATTCATTTCAAAATGAAACGGATATTCAACATTTCTTTCGGCGTCTTCTGCTCAAAGCTTTCTTTTTTGGCAAGGATTCGGAACAACCAATTGAAAACTCAATTTCATTTTCTAAATTCAATCGCACTAAATCGGATTTCACGCCTAAAGCATCTTGGTTTCCGGTGTTGCAGGGTTACTTTAGGTCGTGTATCAGTCAAATTGACAATTTAAAATTCAAACCCCTGAAGAGGCATAACCTGACTTCAGATGAACAGACCGCTCTTCGGCACCTCAAGCACGCACTGATAGAGTTATCAAAGCTGCAGACAAAGGAGGTGCCGTTGTCGCCTGGGATTCTCAGTGTTATGTTGCTGAAGGGGATTTTCAACTTTCGGATTCTCATTTTTACAAAAATTAAAATCTAACAACACGAAAGAAAATCAGAAAATTGTTAAAAATTTCATAAAGACATCCATAGAGAAACAGGATTTACCAGATGAAGCGTATAAATTGGTTGTTTCCCATCCAAGAACGTCACGTTTCTATATGCTGCCCAAAATACATAAATTGGGGAATCCTGGTAGACCTATAGTTTCAGCTTGTAGCTGTCCTACCGAATACATTTCTAGTTTTCTCCATGATGTATTTATTCCAATTGTGGAGAATCTACCTGCATACATTAAGGACACTACACATGCTCTCAATATTTTTTAGTTTTTTCAGCCAGAAAATGCTGATGTCAAACTATTCACTATGGATGTCACTGCCCTCTACACTAGCATCCCCAACAATGATGCTATGGTAGCTTTAAGACACTTTTTAGACAGAAGACCCAATCCTTAGGTAAAGACAGACATTATCCTTAGGCTTGCTGAACTTGTCTTGACCCTCAACACTTTTCAATTTGATGGGCATTATTATAGTCAGTCCGGTGGTGTTGCGATGGGAACCAAAATGGGTCCAAGCTTTGCTTGTTTATTTGTTGGCTACCTCGAGGAAAAAATGTTCTCGGAATATATAGGACCTGTCCCCGAACTTATAAAAGATACATTGATGATGTTTTTGGGGTGTCCTCTGACAGTGAAGATGAACTTAAGTCTTTCATTGGCTATGTTTCCTAATACCATCCGGCCATCAAATACACTTTTAATATTACCAAAGATAGTCTCTCTTTCCTCGACATTAATTGTACCATAAAGGATGGGCAAATTTCCACCTCAGTGTTTTATAAACGCCCACTGTTATTTAAATTATGGGTCCTGTCACCCAAAGTCATGCAAGGATGCCATTCCAAAGTCACAATTCTTGCGACTTCGTCGTATCTGTAGTGACGAGCAGGACTTCAGGACTCAATGTAACAGAATGATATCCTTTTTTGTTAAGAGAGGCTACCTCAGCAAAGTTTTGGATCGAGCTATGAATTCAGTTTCCCGAGTGACCAGATCCGAGGCTATGGAGAAGGGGTGAGAAATACCGACGACCGGGTTCCGTTGGTCCTGACATACCACCCTTACAACGAAGCTATCAAAAACATTTTGATACGCAACTTCAAATCTATAGTCCTCGAGGACGAGCATATGTCGGCAGTTTTCCAGGATTCGCCTCCCATTGCAGCCTTCAGAAAAGGGAAGAGTTTAAAACAGCACCTTGTTACTAGTTCTTTCAAGAGTGCCACTCCTCAAACTCCCTGTAAATATAAGGACACTAGACAATGTAAGCGATCTCGCTGTTCGACTTGTCCTTTTACTTGGGAAACCGATGAAGTAGTAGGGCCGGCTAATGTTTTCAAACTAATAAATGGTTTCACGTGTACTACTGAAAATGTAGTGTATGCTGTGGGCTGTAAACGCTGTAACATGATCTATGTGGGTGAGACTTGCCGGAGATTGGGTGATCGCTTTGTCGAACATAAACAGAGCGTCACTAATGGTAAGGATTGCCCAGTAGGTGAACATTTTCGGCGAGCTAACCACAGCATACTGGACATGCATGTAACTGTCCTTATACAAACTAGTGCAGGTGAAAAACAACGACAGTTCCTTGAACAAAAAATCATCCATTTTCTTGGAACTGCTCGACACTGGCATGAATGTTAAGAAGCAGTCTATTTTATAAAATTATTTATGTATTGCGAAATTCAATATTTGCATAGTACAGATAACTAATGTTTTATCTCTCGTTTTTGATTAAGTTCAAGATTTTGCACGATTTTTACAGGTAATTTCTGTGACACGCCATCAGGTCTGCCTTCTCTCGTCATATCCATCTTCTTCTCCGTATTTAGCCCGGTAGTCCCCTAGTCGAAGGCCATATAGGCCGATACGTTGGGCAGTCTTCCCTCCCTCTTTTTCCATTTTTGTCATTTTTATGTGTTTTTTAATTTGTACATTTTGTGTTTTTTATCTTTTAATCGTGGCCAACTATACCATTTTATTTTGTTTTAACTTTGTAACTGACCTGCATGGCTATGCCATGGTGATCTTCTTGCCATCACTGTGTCAGTGGTCCATCTGTCGTAAACTTTTCATTCAAACATCTTCTTCTCTTCTCTGAAACAGCTTGGGCCAATTGGAACCAAACTTGGGCACAATGGTCCTTAGGTGGCCCCTTTTAAAAAAATGTCTGGCAAGTCCGTATCATATCCAAGATGGCCGCCAGCAGGGAACGTGGTTTAACATTGGACCCTATGGGAAAGCATGATCTTCTGAAACCACTGCGCCAATTGGAACCAAACTTGGTCACAATAGTCCTTCGGTAGTCCCCTTTAAAAATTTTGTCCGGCAAGTCTGCACGTCATCCAAGATGGCCGCCAGCGGGGTACTTCGTCCAAAATTGGACATTATTGCAAAAATCTTCTCCTCTGAAAATACTGGGTCTATTGGAACCAAACTTAGTCACAATGGTCCTTACGTGGCCCCTTTTAAAAATTGTGTTCAGCAAGTCCACATCATATCCTAGATGGCCGCCAGGAGGGAACATGTTTTTAACATTGGACCCTATAAGGAAACATATTCAAAGATCTTCTCCTCTGAAAGTACATGGCCAATTGGAATCATACTTAGTCACAATGGTCCTTACTTGGTCCCCTTCATAAAATGTGTCTGGCATGTCCGCATAGCATCCAAGATGGCGGTCAGCAGGGAACATTGTTTAACCTTGGACCCCATGGGAAATCATTTAAAGATCTCCTCTGAAAATACTATGCCAATTGGAACCAAAGTGAGGCACAATGATCCTAACATGGTCTTCTTCAAGAAAAGTGACAGTTGGTCTACGCCCTATCAAAAATAGCTGCCTGTGGGGAACATAGTTTAATTTGGGATCATATAACATCAGCAAACTTCAAAATGAGACCCTTAAACAGTCAATAAACAAATTTGAAAATGAGATCCTTAAACGTTGTGATAATTTTGACTTATTGTGTCAGCCATGACCCAGGTAAACGATACAGGCTCTTGAGAGCCTCTTGTTAACCTTGGTTGTATTTGTCCAATACGGGAGCCAAAGTACTGAAATTATCACACATGATTTTCGACGATATTATTTTCACATTTTGAAAATGGATACAGACCTGTGAAACGATTTGGGTTACACGGACTTATTGGGGTCGAAGTGCGTATCGAGAATTTCCTTATTTGCGTGAATGGCATTTAATTTCTATAGATGCGACTCGATGAAGTGCCTTATTTGCGTCAATGTGCACCTCTTTGTAGTCAATTTGTTATTGACTTAAATAAGGCATTTAATTGAGTCGCATCTATAGAAAATGCCAATGATATAAATTAGGAAATTTTCGATACCCACTTCGGCCCCAGTGGGACTCTTACAAGTAGATGAAAAACCGACGGTTGGCCGAGTGATTTGATAATATTTACAATAATTAAGGAAATAGATATCACTGAGTCTTGATTGTCCTTTGTAATATATCAATTTAACCAAGTCCTGTTTTTGCTTAGGCGTAAATATTGGAAAACAGAGCAAGCCGGATTTTCAGTAAAATGTCAAATATGAAACAATAAGTAAAATATTGATTGGCTATTCAATTTTTACAATATTCATGTAAAATATTTACAGAAAATAAACACTGTAACGATGTTATGAATTATTATACATTAGCTCTTTTGAAACAGTAATTAGCAACGTTAAAACTTATTGATGAAAAATACAAATATCTGAAACTCCATCGCAATAACTTTTCGAGTAAAAGTATTAATTACTTAAAATGTATATTATTTAGGTTTGTTTCGATGAGAGAGATACATGAATTCTATATTAATTTTAAAAATAAGTTATCAATATTTGACAAAGCCAAAGTATAAGTTGAAAAATATTGTTTGCGTCGACAGATCCAGATTGGAATTCAAAAAGCAAATTGGATAATTATTTCGTTGTTATTGCTCTTGAAATGCAGCCAAAGTAAAATGTTCTCTTAAAAATGAAGATGATTTGTACACTTAATAGCGCTAATCGAATGTAATTCTGACAAAACACCTTTTATGGACGTGTTGCAAATATACGGGAAAGCCAGAAGGATGTCATTCAAAAATATTATGATTCCGTGGTTGGTTATATGTGTCCTGAGATTTGACAGTAGGTATTGCTGAGCATTTTCACTCCATTTATTATTTTCGAATGTCTTTGACATTTACGATAAAACAAAACATGCGTTTATGATGATTAAATGACATACATTGGCAAACGGATACCGAAAGGAAAGGAGTTTTCAAAAATTTCAAAATAAAAAAATACTGCAATTGTTATTTTTCACAAATTTAGACAGCCTAACAAAGACAAAGCAAATATAAGAAATAAACAAGAACGCCACAAAATAAAAGCACTAGCAAATGAGTAAATGGTCATCAAAATGATTTTATTACTGATTATTCGGATTTCGTTTTGTTTTATGCATTTAAACACTTTTGAAATTATGGATTTCCTTTGTTTGGGTTCTAGGAATTAATTTCCAAAATGGCCATACAGCTCATTATAATTATTGCAATTCGAGTTAACATATGTGTTATGGTCTCATGTTCATTTACTCCATATCCTTTCGTAAAATACTTACTTGTACTTACAAACCACCTATGCCTGTCAGTTAACAATTTATATCGCCCGGAAGAAACTGATTGGCCGGCCATCACG
This sequence comes from Modiolus philippinarum, assembly GCA_002080025.1. Taxonomy (NCBI): domain Eukaryota; kingdom Metazoa; phylum Mollusca; class Bivalvia; order Mytilida; family Modiolidae; genus Modiolus; species Modiolus philippinarum. The sequence goes on from MJUU01000821.1 coordinate 68,247, forward strand.
GATCGAACTTGAGAAAAAAAAAGCTTTTGGATCAATGAGTTGCGAACATTATGTTTAAAAACTTCACACAATTTGTATATATTCGTTATTTATCATCTTATCACATTGGCTTTTATAAAAGGTTGGGAATGTCTAGGTTTTGCCAACAGCTACTTGCGATTGCTTTAAAATATGGATGAACAAAGACCTATTTTGGTTTTCGAACGGGACTTAAATTTGCCCGAGGTTGAGAATCAAATTTTGAAAGAATAATAATTCGGCACGCAGGAGAACCTCTGCAATGACAAAGTACTGAAAAAAAAACATTTTTTAAAATATTCAAATTATATTTATATATTATTTTGATATCCTCGGAGTCGTTGGTCAACAATCGTGTTGTTTTTGATATTGCTTATAATTTGGAAATAGTAGAATGAGAAAACTTAGAAAGCAGAATTTACGTGATTTTACATATTAGTGAAAGTACATTATCACTGCAAAAACTAGATACTCAGACTTGCAAAAATACTTTTCTCAAAGCCTGAAAAAAGCAGAATAATCATCGGATAGATTTTTTTTTCATAAACTGAAGTTGATTGTAAATCTAAGGTTGATGATAAACCGACATGCTTTCTGAAAGTGTCCAATCATCCCACGAACAACATATTATTAAATTAATGGGAAAAAATCCTCAAAATCACAAGACCTGCCATTTGAAGTAAGAGTTTCCTTTGTCGTCAACGTTATACATCAGTAAACTAAAAACGAAGTTACAAGGGAATAAAGGGGAATTCTAAAATCAAATATTCAAAAAAAAACAGCAATTAATAGTTAACACAAGTTGAGAAAATCTTGCAAAGACAGTTCAAATGAACAACTAAAGGCTCAATTGATCCTGTACTACTCAACTTGTCACTGGTTTTATTCAGAATAGTAATGCATTATCATTCATACTAAACATCAGTTCACTAGATGATACACTCTCTGAGAAGATATTCAAACATTCGTGGCCATCTTGAATGAGAGATGAACACAAAAATCACAATGGGGCCCGGTACCTCCCAAGGAATATTCGGTTGAACATTGCCCACGTTGTTCCAGAGGAGAAATATAGAACCCACAAAATGCATCGAGTGAGAAACGACATTTAACTATCGAGAGTGTAGAAATGTCGTTTTTCGCGAGACGCAGTATTGATTTTTTTTCTTTTATAGTTTCAACAGGAGATTTTGGGAAACAAGGACCCCCTTTTCTGACGATCTGCAATAAATGTGTTCTTTGAGCGTGACCTCATCAGACATGGTTGCCTTTTGTGATGACGCCACCATGGTCAAGTCAGAAAACAGCAAACATATTTGATGTCATAATTGAATTTTAACCAATGAAGTATCGAGAATACTTTGTGCACATGCTGTTTAACATTTTGATATTCTATGACCTAAAATTGAAGAGAACAGCATAATAATTAGAGAAACCAAAAGACTTTTATCTTCAAATTTTATAAACAAATGTTCAAGTGATCCCTACGAGTAGTCATCTCGGATGAGGTAGATACATAAAAATCGCAAATTTTGTAGAAGACTAATAGGTTCTTATACGAGACCATATTAAAGATAAGGCATATCTTCCATGAGTGTGAGAAATTCCGTCTTTTCCCGAGTGTAACGAGGGAAAAGATGTAGAATTTCTCACAAGAGAGGAAGATATCCCGATATTTAATTTTAGTCGAGTGTAAGACCCTATTTCTTACGTAAAAACAACGAACAAACTGACGGAAAGTAAAACTTGCCATTCCTTGTGGATTTTCTAACTGTGACGTCAAATATTATGGCAACAATTTTGACGTCGAACAAATCAGAACGTTTGATTTGAAGTTTACCCGTGTAAGACAGCATCACACGACCCTGTCTTTTATGGGCTGTCTTACACAAGAAACAGCCATGTACGGAAGACTACTAAAGGACTGTTATCAAATTCAGTCAGAATTCTACAAGCAGTTAAATATATCTATGAATACATTTTTCATAGAGTCTAATTTTAAACTATGTTCCCTGCTGATTATATAACATGAAAAATACAAACTTTGAAGGGGACCAACAAAAAAATTAATCAAAATTAATTGAGCAGGAGGGGACCTTTGAATGCATTTTCCATTGTGTCCTATGTTAAACTATGTTCCCCCATTCACGGCCATCTTGGATGAGACATAAACATTAAAATCACAAAATTTAAAGGAGACCTCCAAAGGACTTCCAAAGGACTATTTTGTTAAAATGCAATCAAAACTATTCAAGCGGTTTAAGAGAAGATCTTTGAATGCATTTCCAATAGGGAACAATGTAAAGCTGTTCCCCGGTGGTGGCCATCTTGGAAGAGATGTGAACCTGCCGGATATATGCAGAAATTATAGTCTTTGATAAGCTGAACACTTTTGAAATTCAATCTTAACACTTGTCTGCTTAAAAGTTTTTAGGATAAAAGTAAAAAAGCATAAAGACTGGGAAAATTCAAAGAAAATGGAGCAATTACTCCTATATGGATCATCAAATTTTCGTCAAAATTTCAGGACATGTAGATCTTACTTTGCTGACTATTTTTTTTTATTTGTAATTCAAACATATCATTTTCAATATCAGAGGGCGAAAGTAGCCAAAAACAAAGGAAACTTTTACGGAAAAGGGCAACACCTCCAAGATGGGTTCTAGAATATTCTTAAAGATCACAGATAGCTAGGTCTCATTATGTTCATTATTTTTACTTCATCAGATTTTTTTTATATCTGTTACGGTTTTTAATTATTAAAAAAAACAGCAATATATATATATATGATCCCCTTTTTTTTAGTAACAGCACTACGTTGTTCGGTGTACAGACTTAAAAATCATAAATTTATCAGTGCATACCATGGTGATGATTCAGGCTAAGTTTAGTTAGTATTTGCCTAGCAGTTTCAGAGAAGATCTTTGAATCAAAGTTAACGGAAGGACGGATGACGAACGCCCAGTGATGCCGAAGCCCAGAAAAATGCCACAAACCTAAAGCACTAGCAGTGTAAACCCAACATATGTATGTATCATCAGGTTCTCCGGACAAATAAGCAGGATCTGCTCACGCGTGGCATCCACCACAGAGCTAGTGAAAAACCCATTTTTGCCATAATCGATATTTGTCACTTCGGTAATACTTTCTTGGTCTACTCAAAGAAATGTATTCTCATTTATGAAATAGAGATGTTGCAACGATCTGTCTCATAATGGTGACAACTGTAAAAATGTCTTTAGTGGCAATAGCAACACTGATTGAACATAACCTTGTATAGATACTTGGGACAGTAAGTTCGCTCTTTTGACAAAATCGCTGTTTAAATTACCGGCATGACAACAGTAAATGAGTTGTGAAATATAGACGCCCTATGCTGGGGATATGGGAATATTACCGTGTTCAAGAAACAGAAATTTACTACGGGATATTCGAAATCATCATGTGTATTGTAAGGTTTTGTTTTCAGACGTCCAGAGATTGCAATTTAGATGTATATGTTATCAAAACAATTTGAACATTGCGATGACAATTCCTTCTTATACTTTCAAAGTGATGTTTAACAAAATAGGTCCTTTCTTTACCGATTAGAAAACATGAATATTTTTTCACCATCTTTAGTTCAGAAAAACTGATGAATTAAATCCTAGAGTACTGATTTTAACTTATCACATGGGAGAGTAGTACACAGTGTAGACATTTTGCATGTTTTGTATAATAAGGTAATATTTGATTCACATTTGTACAAAAAAATACAGAACTGATACTATCATACGGAATCTATTACCCTGTGCTGATCTCAGATAAAAATTACCGATATTTGCTTTAATTTATCGGATAGGGTGTACAAAATATCCGATTGAAATTATGGTCAGAAAATTAAGAAGGACCATGGTTCCTTTGGCGATTTCATACTTTAACAAGAAAGGCATTTCATGGTCACCGCTACAGAAACGTTTTGTTCATTTTATTTGGCCTTTTTGCATATCTTCCCTTTTCGATGTTTCCTTTTTTGGGGGAGGGGGCTCACTTTGAACAAGATTGATGCAATTTTCAGAATCCACTGACAGACATAATTCTTATGATAAGTCGAACTCAAATACGGCTCAGAAATGTGAAATTAAATCTATGAATTAAGATATGGTAGCTTAAAACACTAGTGCTTTGGTCGGGCAAAGGATGACAGTGATTGTAAGACCACTTTGCCAGTTTAATTGATGTTTGTTGACAATCCCGCACCCATGACCAATGAAGACATGCATGTAGCATTGCTCGACAATTAGCAAAGAATTCCGCTTAAACCGGTGCAAGGGGCCGTCTAGAACTTACTATGAGGTATGGGCAAAGCTCATTGTTGAAGGCCTCATGGTGACTTCAAGATGAAGAACAACAATAAAAGCGTTGTTCCTTTGTTTGGTTTTTTTACAATGTATTTGTAGAGACTTTGTCTCATCTGCATTTACTCCATATCCTTTTATTCACCATGGTAGACCAAAAAACGACACATTTTCATTTGCACCAATTCTAATCTAAACCTTTTTTTTTTGCTCAGTATATGTAGGATCAATGCTTTGGTAATACATGCATGTTTTGTGATATGTATGACAATAATGCATGAAAATATGAAAGAAAATAAAAATAAAGATGTATGTAATGTACCGTATGTAATGGATTTGAATGCATTTTTGTTGTTCTATTTCAGATAGCGAATGTTCAAGTGATAGTTTCTCGTCGGTTACAACGCCTGAATCATCGGTTACAATTCTTTCTTCTACACCTCCTCTAATTCAGACCCAGTCATATACTTCAACTCTTCTACTCATAACTTCAACAACGAATGATATTTATACAACACTTTTGTCATCAAATACGACAATTACAGTAAGCGAACTATCGGCCACAATATTTCCTCAAATATCTACGACTGTCTCAACTGAATCAACTACCAAAACATTTCAGTTATTTGCTTCGGATATGGCAAATGAATCATCATCTGGGATAGTTTTGCCACTTTCTGTGACACAAACGGTTGATTCAACCACTCCAGTCATTTCAACAGTAACGTCGTCTTCCCATTTATTTCCATCAATTAGTGGTTTTGCAACATCTATATCGACAACTGCTACATCAGCAATGACTGCAGATTCTAAAACCTCAATAATAATGCTAGATTCTATAACTGGGTCGGAATTGGTAATATCGATTGATCCATTACATATGACGGTTACTGAAACAGCGCCGTTTACGTATCCTTCTCTCGCCATATTGTCTTCAATAAATTCGACAGAAGTGTCTGATACACCAGCTTTTTCGACAGCTTCAACAGAATTGTTTGGCCCATTATCACAAGTACCAATAGAAGCAACTGTTGCATTAGTTTCATCATCGGAAGTGTCTGCTGCAACAGCATCTTCAATAATATCAACCAAATTTTGGGACTCAATAATTTCATCAATAGTATCTATGGATTCGGATTTTGAAAAAGTTTCATCAACGGACAGCTCCGGTGCAATGATTTCTTCAGTAACTTTAATAAATTCGTCTTCTGTAATACTTTCATCTGTATCATCGACTCCTTCGTTAAATTACAGTATAGTTATTCCAAATTATCTAACAGCAGAACCGTCTGCTGAAATGATTTCTTCAGTACTATCAACTGAATCGGCCTCCCCAATAATGCAGTCGCACTTTTCTGAAGCAATAGTCTCTTCAAGCGTACCAACAACATCGTCTACTTTAACAATGTTTTCAAACTTATCAACTGAATCGTCTTTATCATTAGTTTCTTCAGATGTATCAACTGAATTGTTTTCATCAATGGTTTCTCCAGTAGTGTCAACAATATCGTCTTACACAACTCTTTCTTCAGCTGTATTACCAGAATTGTCTTCATCAATGGTTTCTCCAGTCGTATCAACAATATCGTCTTACACAACTGTTTCGTCAGCTGTATTGACAGAATTATCTTCATCAATGGTTTCTCCAGGAGTATCAACAATATCGTATTACACAACTCTTTCTTCAGCTGTATTGACAGAATTGTCTTCACCAATGGTTTCTTCAGTAGTATCAACAATATCGTCTTACACAACTGTTTCTTCAGCTGTATTGACCGAATTGTCTTCATCAATGGTTTCAGCAGTAGTATCATTTATATCGTCTTACACAACTGTTTCTTCAGCTAAATTAACAGAATTGTCTTCATCAATGGTTTCTCAAGTAGTATCAACAATATCGTCTTACACAACTGTTCCTTCAGCTGTATTAATAGAATTGTCTTCATCAATTGTTTCTCCAGAAGTATCAACAATATCGTCTTACACAACTGTTTCTTCACCTGTATTGACTGAATTGTCTTCATCAATGTTATCAACTATATCGTCTTACACAACTGTTTCTTCAGCTAAATTAACAGAATTGTCTTCATCAATGGTTTCTCAAGTAGTATCAACAATATCGTCATACACAACTGTTCCTTCAGCTGTATTAATAGAATTGTCTTCATCAATTGTTTCTCCAGTCGTATCAACAAGATCGTCTTACACAACTGTTTCTTCAGCTGTATTGACAGAAGTGCCTTCATTAATTGTTTCTCCAATCGTATCAACAATATCATCTAACACAATTGTTTCTCCAATAGTATCAACCGATTCGTCTAATGTAATAGATTCTTCAATAGTATCAATGAAATTAGTTTCATCAGTAGTATCAACGGAATCATCTGATGTATTTTCTCCTTTTGTGGCACCATCGGAATCGACTACCATAATAGAATTGTCTTCATCAATTGTTTCTCCAGTAGTATCAACAAAATCGTCTTACACAACTGTTTCTTCAGCTGTATTGACAGAAGTGTCTTCATCAGTGGTTTCCCCGGTAGTATCAACAAAATCGTCTAACAAAACTGTTTCTTCAGCTGCATTGATTGAATTATCTTCATCAGTGGTTTCTACAGTAGTACCAACAATATCGTCTTACACAAATGTTTCTTCAGCTGTATTAACAGAATTGTCTTCATCAATGGTTTCTCAAGTAGTATCAACAATATCGTCTTACACAACTGTTTCGTCAGCTGTATTGACAGAATTATCTTTATCAATGATTTCTGCAGTAGTATTAACAATATCGTCTCACACAACTGTTTCTGCAGCTATATTGACAGAATTGTCTTCGTCAATGGTTTCTCCAGTCGTATCAACAATATCGTCTTACACAACTGTTTCTTCAGCTTTATTAACAGAGTTGTCTTCATCAATGGTTTCTGCAGTCGTATCAACAATATCGTCTTACACAACTGTTTCTTCGGCTGTATTGACAGAAGTGTCTTCATTAATGGTTTCTCCAGTCGTATCAACAATATCGTCTTACACAACTGTTTCGTCGGCTGTATTGACAGAAGTGTCTTCATTATTAGTTTCTCCAGTCGTATCAACAAGATCGTCTTACACAACTGTTTCTTCAGCTGTATTGACAGAAGTGCCTTCATTAATTGTTTCTCCGGTCGTATCAACAATATCATCTAACACAATTGTTTCTCCAATAGTATCAACCGATTCGTCTAATGTAATAGATTCTTCAATAGTATCAATGAAATTAGTTTCATCAGTAGTATCAACGGAATCGTCTGATGTATTTCCTCCTTTTGTGGCACCATCGGAATCGACTACCATAATAGTTTCATCGTCAGAAGCTTCGGGTACAATGTTTTCTTCAATTACACCAATAGGTTCACCTGCCACCATGTTTTCATCATCTGTTTCATCTAATTGTATTGTTACTTCACCAATTATACCTACAGAATCGTCAAACGGAATAGTATCGTTCATAAGACCAACTAAAGTGTCCGAGGCAATAATTTCTTCTTTGAAATCAACAGATTCTTTGTCCGAAATACTTTTCTCAACAATACCAGCGGTATCTTCTGAGGAAAAAGTTTCATCAATAATAGCACTGGAATCGTCTTATGAAATGGTTCCTTCGATAATGCCAACAGAAGGATTAGTTTCCACAGCGGCATCAACGATATTGTTTGAAACATCTATAGTTTCATCGGAATCATCCGACACACTCAGTTTTTTTAAACTCTCAATCTCCATACTATCAACGCAATCGCCTGATGAGCTTTCATCTTTAATGGCATTGCTTACATCGACAACCGCAATAGTTTCATCATCAGAAGCATCAGGTTCAGTGTTTTCTCCATTAACATCAATAGGTTATTCTGGCGCCATGCTTTCACCAACTGTTTCATCTGATAACATTATTACCTCACCAATATTATCTATAGAATCGTCTAATGGAATTATAATGTTCATAACACCAACTGTAGCGTCTGAGGCAATACTTTCTTCCATTAAATCAACAGATTCTTCGTTAGAAATAGTTTTCTCAGCATTACCATCGGAATTGTCTGAGTCAATTGTTTCGTCAATAATAATAATGGAATCATCTGCCGAAATAGTTCCTTCGATAATGTTAACAGAATTGTCTAAAGCAGTGGTTTCCTCGGTGGAATCAACGATATTGTCTGACACAATAGTTTCAGCTATAGTATCATCGGAATCGTTCGACGCATTCAGTTCTTCAAAATTATCAACGAAATCGTCGGATGTATTTTCTTTTTCCATGGCATTGCATGAATCAACTACAGCAATAGTTTCATCAACAGAGTCTCCAATTGCAATCTTTTCTCCAATGTCATCGATAGGTTCGTCTGACGCAATGCTTTCATCAATAGTTTCATCTTATTACATTATTTCTTCAACAATATTATCTACAGAATCGTCTCATGGAATGTTTTCTTTCATAACACCAACTAAAGTGTCTGGGGAAATATTGTCTTCTATAAAATCAAAAGATTCATCTCCTGAAATAGTTCCTTCAATAATGACAACGGAATCACCTGTAGCTATAGTTTCTTCAATCGTATCAATGGATTTGTCTGACGAAATAACTCCTTCAGTAATGCCAATAGATTTATCTGAAGCAGTAGTTTCTTTAGTGGTATCTACGATATTGTCTGACACAATATTTTCATCATTAGTATCTACGGATACGTCCAATGCAATCACATCTTTAATTCTATCAACTCCACTTTTGTCAACGTCCGATGAATTTTCGTCTTCAATGACATCGTTTGAACTGACTACAGCAATAGTTGCATCAGTAGAAGCGTCAGGTACAAAGCTTTCATCAACAACAATGGGTTCGTCTAGCGCAATAATTGCATCAACTGTTTCATCTGATTACATTATTGCTTCACCAATATTATCTACAGAATCGTCTAATGGAATTATTTCTTCCGTGACAACAACTACATTGCCTGATGCATTAGAATCTTCTTTCCAAATTTCTGCGTCCATAATACAAGCGGAATTGTCTGAGGAAATAGTTTCTTTAATAATATCAATGAAATCGCCTGACGAAGTTGTTCCTTCAATAATGCCAACAGAACTGTCTGACGCAGTAGTTTCTTCAGTGGTTTTAACGATATTGTCTGACACAAAAGTTTCATCAATAGAAACAACGGAATATTCCGATGCGAGCAGTTCTTTAATGCTATCAACTTCAATTTTGTCAACGTCCGATGAATTTTCTTCTTCAATGGCATTGCTTGAATCGACTACTGCAATAGTTGCATCAGTAGAAGCGTCAGGTGCAATGTTCCCATCAACAACATCAATAGGCTCGTCTAGCGCAATAATTGCATCAAGTGTTTCATCTGATTACGTAATTGCTTCACCAATATTATTTACAGAATCTTCTAACGGAATAATTTCTTTCGTAACAACAACTACATTGTCTGATGCAATGATTTCTTCTATGCAATCAACAGATTTTTCTTCCGAAATAATTTCCTCAAAATTACTATCGGGATTGTCTGAGACAATAGTTTCTTCAATTATATTGATGGTATCGTCTGATGAAATTATTCCTTCAATAATACCAACAGAACTGTCTGACGCAGTAGTTTCGTCAGTGGTTCTAACGATATCGTCTGACATCATAGATTCATCAATAGAATCAATAGAATCGCCAGATGCAAGCCGTTCATCGATACTATCAACATCAATACTATCAATGCAATCATCTGATCATTTTTCGTCTTTGATGGCATCATCTGAATTGACTTTTGCAACAGTTCAAGTATCAGGTACAGTGTTTTCTACAATAACATCAGCTTATTTGACTAGCACAATGCCATCATCAACTGTATCATCTAATGATTTTACTACCTCGCCAATATTATTTACACAATCTTCAAACGGAATAGGATCTTCCATCACACCATCCGAGCTGTCGAGGGTAATAATTTCTTCAATTATATCAACAGAATCGTCGGACGAAATAATTCCTTCAACAATGCCAATAGAATTATCTGAAGCAGTAGTTTCGACAGTGGTACCACAGATACCGTCTGATTTAACAGGTTCTTCAATCATATCAACTGAATCATCTTTTGCAAAAGTTACTTCAACTGTATCGACAGAATTGTCTGCAGTAACGGTTTCTCCAGTAGTATCAACAATACCGTCTAACACAAAAGTCCCTTCAATATTAGCTAATTCGTCTTCTGTTATAGATTCTTCAATAGCATCAGTTGAATTAATTTCTTCAATAGTATCAACAGGACCTTCCGACGCAATCAGTTCAACTCGTACGTTTGATACAAATTCATCCTTGATAACATCATCAGGATCTTCTTACGCAATAGTTTCATCTAGAGGGTCATCAGATGCAATGTCTTATTCAATGACATCGATTGATTTGTCTAGTGCAATGCTTTCATCAACTGTTTCATCGAATTACGTTACAAGTGGAATAAGTTACTTTAAAACAACAACTGAATTATCCGATGTTTTGTCTTCTATGACATCAGCAGAATTATCTCCCGAAATATTGTCTTCAATAATATCAGCGGTGTCGTCTGAGGCAATAGTATCTTCATTTATATCAATCGAATCGTCTGACGGAACATTTCCTTCAACAATGCCAACAGAATTATCTACAGCAGTAGATTCTTCAGGGGTACCAACGTTAACGTATGACTCAATAACGTCTTCGTCTAATGTAATATACTCTTCGATAGTATCGATTGAATCGTCTGACGTAATAGTTTCGTCAGAAATGCTTTCTCCAGCAGTTTCAACGGTGCCGACTTCCACAATAGATTCTTCGGTAAAATCATTGGATTTTTCAGACACATCAAATTCTTCAATAGTATCATCAGAATCGTTAGACGCAATCAGTTCTTCAACAGTACCTAATGAATCGTCTGATGCAATGTCGTTTTCGATTGAATCAAAATCGACATTGTCTTCTGGCGTTGTAGTTTCTTCAATAGCGTCAACAGAATTATACGACGTAATCAATCCTTCAATTTTATCAACTAAAGCGACCGATTCAGTTGCTTTTTCAATGGCATCATCTGAATCAATTATTGCAACAGTTTCACAAACAGAAGCATTAAGTGCAGTATTTTCTTCAAGTACTTCAATGATATCATCACTAGAATTATCGCATGAAACGTATTCTCCAATGTCATCAGTGGAGTCATCAAATGACATTACTGCCGAAATATTTTCATCAACAGATTTGTCGGATATATCGATGCACATAATATCATCAGAGAAGTCAACAAATATAATATCGTCCACGGATTTGTCTGATTTTTTGTCATTGCCATCATTTTTATCACTATTAACAACGCCGACGTCTCACGCAACATTGTCATCCACGCAATCTTCTGAAACATGTTCACCCTCAACTACCTTATCTAGCAAATTGTCAGCGATATCATTAGAATGGACAGATACGACAGAGTCAACACATTTACTGCTTTCGTCAATTTCTACGGTTACAGTGACGGAATCGAATTGCGTTTCCACCGAATCGATATTTACCTCAAATGAACTTAGTTGTGAGGTTAATTCTGCCACCACCACAGACGTTTTCTGTAGCCCAACAACTACAACAGTAATTGTAACAATTCCAAATAGTGTCTCTCAACAGTCAAGCTCTATACCATCAACAATAACATTGACAAGTTCCTTCATATCATATATCACTGTGCACGATACTACATATCAAACAAATCCTCAGCTAGATAGTGTAATAAGTACCGTAAATCATCAAATAAGCGGGGTCGTAACAGGAAGCTTTGTAACTTCGTCGTCATCAAATGACCTATCTCCATTAGCACTAACAACAGACGTTTTATCAAGCAGTGCTACTGTGCTCAGTCCATTGGAACTTGAGCAAAAAATCGAAGAGGTTAAAAAAGCTATTCAAGTCGACAAAAAACAGACAAATTCTTTCTTAAGGACAAAAATCAGTGCAAGTGACCCTAGAACATCGTCTGCTGTCGTGGGATATATTGGTGGACTTTTTATTTCGTCTGTAGCTATTGCAATAGTAGCATTGGATATTCCTGTACTATTTCGAACAGTCAAGGAGTCCCTTACCGATCTGAAATCAAACTTTAAGCGAATGAGAAAAAGTAAAATAACAAGTACAGACTTAGACAGTAGCAATGAAAATGACAGGGAGACCTCCTTTGTCTGAATAATTTAACTCCTTACTTTATCTACCTAATACAAATATTCTGAAATTACTTCACAGTCCAACAAAGCCAATGTCGGTTCCGTACCCATGTGCTTGATTAAGAAGAGTTTTTAAGAAATGGTCGTAGAATTCTGAATGACTAAATATCATATATGGTATTCAGATACTAGTACTCTTGGTTAGAACTCATGTGCCATTCTGAGTAAACTTAATTACAATGTTAATCGGATGATTTGCTTTGCAAATATGTCCAGTAGGTTTTGGGGGTTTTGGGAAGATTTTTGCTCATGAAACATACCCCATCATAGGATCATATGGAAAAGTTGTTCATACATCTGTCTCGTCTCTTAAACGATTGTGCCATTGTAAAGAGAATTTGGTCATAAAAGTCCTTCGGTGTTCCATTCTTAGGTACTATCGTCTGTTCGATTTTTATGGTGCATTTTTCAGCAATACGAGGATGAGATCTAAAAAACAGACACTCTTGTACAATCAATGGTCAACATCAAGAATTGTAACTGACTGGTGTGATAACTTTATATCTAGCACTTAGTCGTATTATCTTTATAATCGTCCGTGACTTGTTATTTTCTACGAATTTTACATTTGGCATATGTGACATGAGAAGTATTGCATGCATAGCAGTAGACACATACCCAGTTGACATCCTCAGATTCACTACTCCTACAGCTCAATGAGACTTTTGGAATATGGCTGCTAAGATCTTTATAGCAAGTAACGTTGTTGCTAAGGACCTTTACCTTTGACCTTGATCCCATTTTGTCCGCACTTTTTCGTTCTTATAGTTCTTTCCGTGTCCTTTCTCGGGGCAGGCACGTGAATATCAGGTTGTTACGCTTCCTTTTTCCGTTTCCCGCGGGTTTCTTATATATCATTGACTGGGTACAAGCATTGGTCATTCAGTTAGGCAAACTGCAAAATGGTCGTTCAACTTGTTCCCCAAAAGTCATGTTTCAAGATAGAAGTTATTTGTAATTTGGACAAGACCACTTCCACCTAATATATGACCAAATCAGTATTAAATGAGATCCAGGGAAATTCTTGGATAAATCATTATGTATGGAAGAAAAACAGGCCCCATGGTGACTTCAAGATGAAGAACAACAAAAAAGCGTTGTTCCATTGCTTATTTTTACAATGTATTTGTAGAGACTTTGTCTCATTTGCATTTACTCCATATCCCTTCATTGTTAATCGAAGTGTACCAACAAAAACTCGTGCTTGTTTGCAAAGTTAATTGCTTGGACAAAAATGATCTTCTTAGGCAAAATAAATAACATAACACAAATGCATAATTATTTACAACAAAGCAAACTGAGAATGGTTACATAAACCTCCCTCCACCTCATTTCTAAGAGGACTCTTCCAACAGACATTCAACATGAATGTTCTCATGTGTATCCGTTAACATTTTTTTGTTTTTTGTTTTCAGATCAAATGATAGTCTGGTTAAAAGCAAAAGACAACAAGAAACACAAACAATGACTGATTTTATATAAAACTAAGTTTCCTTATGACAGCCTCCTCGAGTTATTATCCCTACATTATTGACGCAACACTATTAACCATATCTAAAAGTTATAAGGTGACGACCATTTGATGACTTGGGCAATAATTTAGTCTTGGTGCAAGTGAAAGTAAATATTTTAATCCTACTTGTCATGAAAATAAATAATTTAATTTGGATTTGAAGAATAAAACTTCTATTTAAAATACAAATAAATGATTTTCGATGTGATATTTGATGTAAATAAGTAAATACCGAACTTACTATAAATTTAGTTTCTGCATATGGCCACTTCGACAACTTATGTCTCTTCAGTGTAGATAAAATTCTTAATATTTTGGAGACCATAAATTCAAAGATGCAAATAATTAATTTATTCGAAATTTTCATGATTTTTTTTATGCAAAGTCGCACAAGCCTCTGTCGATTATTAAACAAAAGATTTATTTTGATTTCCATCTTGAGTTCTTATGCAATATTTTACGAAAGAAAATGGAGCAAATTAACACGAGACCATAACACATATCTTAACTCCAACTGCAATAATTTTAATGAGCTGTATGGCCATTTCGGAAATTAATTCCTCATCAGTAGCACTAGAACCCAAACATAGGAAATCCATAATTTCAAAAAATGTTAAAATGCATAAAACCAAACGAAATCCGAATAATCAGTAATATGAAATATATCTGAGGACAAAACTACGATGGTGGGAGTTAAACCTTAGGTTTTAGAATTTACATAAATTTAGATAATAGTAATTGAACAAAGTGTACACATGAGATATTATCTCATGTACAAGCACACCATACATAAGAAAATCTCTAACACGGGGAATTGTTTTATCAACTATATTAAACAACTATCACGTCATTAGTTGAGATGGCCATATGCAGAAATAAATTTACAGTAACTTCGTTATTCTGTTAGTCAACATACCCACATTTGGTGTCGTCAGACAATCGGAGTTCTAATCGGATTCCAGTGTATTTTGAAGTCGATAAATCAACAATCAAAGAAAGAAATCGACAGTTTCTCTGCTAAGTATGAAAAATGATTTAATAATTTAAGGTCTGTGTTAAATCAATCTTCATCATGACAATTATGTCATCGTACCAGAAAGAAATCGACAGTTTCTCTGCTAAGTATGAAAAATGATTTAATAATTTAAGGTCTGTGTTAAATCAATCTTCATCATGACAATTATGTCATCGTACCAGCTGACAAGGCCCAAAACAACATCAAATTTATCCGCAAAAGACACTACATTGACTGCTTAATGAAGGACATCGGCATTGACATTTCATTGGGCAACCCCACATACAAACTCTCCACCATATCAAGGGATAACATACTAAACAATCAGTATTGTCTTCATTTTGGTATCAGTTTGGGTGAAGAGAACAACAACCTGCCTTGTATCTACTGGGTACCTAGATTACATAAATGCCCTTACAAACAGAGATACATTGCTGGGTCTGCCAAATGCACAACAAAACCCCTTTCTAAGCTCCTCATTTCATTACTTACTGCAGTCAAAGATGGCCTCAAGATATATAGTGATAAAGTATACTCAACAAGTGGAGTGAATCAGATGTGGATTCTCAAAATCTCAAAAGACTTATTCGAATATCTATCTTCAACTGAACTCAACCACTGCAACAGTGTCAAAACATTTGATTTTTCTACTCTCTATACTACTCTTCCACAGGATAAGCTCAGGTCAGTACTCTGGGATTTAATACATCAGTCTTTCTGTACTAAAAAGGGTGAAAGAAGATACTCATATTTAGTGGGCCTTTTTTGTTAAATATCACACTGATTCACACAAAAAGTATACAGCGGAGGATGTCATTGCAATGCTGGAATTCTTGATTGATAACATATTTGTAGATTTGGAGGACAAGTTTTCCAGTAGACAATAGGGATTCCTATGGGGACTAATTGTGCGCCACTTTTAGCAGATTTGTTTCTGTATTCGTATGAAGCCAGGTTCATACAAGGGCTAGTTCAGAAAAAAGACAATAAGCCAGCCAAATCCTTTAATTTCAGTTTCTGTTATATAGATGATGTTCTTTCATTGAACAATCCTCAATCTAAGGATAGTCTTCATCTTATATACCCAAATGAACTCGAAATTAAAGAGACCACTGATACACCATCATCAGTAGCATACCTGGACCTATACCTCTACATTGACAACTCTGGACGTCTGAAAACAAAACTTTACGACACGTGTGATGATTTCGGCTTTCCAATAGTGAACTTCCCGTTTTTGAGCAGTAATATCCCCAATTCTTCGGCATATGGTGTGTTCATTTCACAACTCAGTCGCTATTGTCGTGTCTGTAGTTTGTACAGCGATTTTGTCAACAGAGCAAAATAACTGTCTCAAAAACTTATTCATCCGTTGAAGGGTATGTTCAGTCAATGTTGAAATTGTCACTACAGAAATTTTACGGTAGTCACCAGGATTTGACAGCCCATTACAATGTTTCTGTTTCACAAATGAGAACAGATATCTTTGGGTAGATCCAGAGTTTGTTACCGGACTGACTGACACAGTTTGTTACCGGACTGACTAACACCGACTGTGACAAAACCGGACTTTTCACTGGCAGTGTGACGGGTGCCACGATTGGAGCAGATCATGCTTGCCCTTCCGGAGCACCTAATGATACCTCAGTTTTTATAGGGGTTCACACTGCTAGTGCTTTAGTTTTGTGGCGTTCTTGTTCATATTTGTTTGTTTTGTCTTTGTCATACTTTCTCAATTCGTGTTGCTGTGAATTGCCGGGATTTTGGATTTTTGATATAAGTTTTTCCCCTTTCCTCGTTCTTGCTTCGGTATTCGTTTGCCGCTGTATCATATATTCATCATTTGGGCAGAAAACACAACGCATGCAAAACATTGCCTTTTTTAAAAAAATAAAGTTTGGACGGTTATTTACAAAGATAGTAATTGTATTTTACCAGGTGGTAATGTACTACCAAAGACAAACATTTCATTGACCTACTACTTACAGTTTTGAGTAAATAATCTACTCAAAATTATTTTGCATGTTCAAAAAACCAAAAAATTGAAGTTTAAGTAAAAGGCCTGATGGAAGATAGTCATGGACTAGTATTATGCAAGAGCAATCTCCAAACTATATATTTTCTGATCACTTACTCTTCTTTTAGAAACTGATCTTTTCAGAAAAACTGAATGTGGTCACTAGACCATGAAATTGAGGTTAATTCCTAAAGTCCAGCATAGAGCAGACATTTATGAACCCTTGAGATAAGCATAATTATTAAATGACTAAAATTCATTTTCTTCTGATTGGATAAAAGTATACATTACTTCTAGTGAGAAAACGTTATGATCACCGCTTAATTATGCACGCGAGGTAGACATAACATATATCACTGCTGTCACGTACCTAGGTTACGTCACCTACCGTAATGTCACACTTAAGTGTGTACCCATATATAGTAACAGGGAAAATCTATTTTTCTAAACTACAAACAATGTTAAGACTGAAGTATCAAAAGAAGGAAATGCAACAAGTTTTGGTACAAACAATTATTCATATAATAAAACAATTGATGACTTTTGATTCCGGTTAAAACCACAATTTAACAACCCAAGAGATGTGAAAATTACCAAGCCCGGTTACGGCCGAGGTGATAACTTCATCAACAGTTACAATTATTGAGAAACTGAATCAGATAACCTTAACATGGTCGCTGAACTGTAAAACAAGTTGCTTTCTTTAAAAGAAAAGAATTATGTGAACCGTAGAATGTATTATTTTAGGAAGAAAGTATTTCTATGGAATATTTATTAGTAGTATATAGGGACGAGCAAAGTCGGATTTGTGGTGGTGGAGCGTGGTGGAGCCGGAAGTGCCGTCACCGGAAGTGACGTAGAGCGGAAGTGACGTGACGGAAGTCACGTGACCGGAAGCGGAAGTCACGTGACCGATGAATAGCATGTCAACATTGCGCATGCGTAACCGGAAGTGGTCTTGTTTAAAGCCCTAAACTGGCCTATTGATAGGAAATGACGTGTTGAAAGAGTGTAAGACCCCGCAGGGGTCACGGTTGACCTTATTACATGACACATGCGCGACCGGAAGTGGGGCGTAGCCCCAGTTATTAACCGGAAGTCGGGTGTTTTCTTTCATTATTCCCCCTTTTTGTATGTTGTAACAATGTTCTTCATATTTTTTAGTAATTTCTCCATAATCCCACCCTTTTCTATTGTTGTTCTCTGTAATTTCGTCCTTTTTCAATCAATTTCTAGACTAATATCCGGGCGTGGTCATTCAGCAGTTACCATTGTATTTCTGTAGGTGTCTTCTATCAGGTCCGCGTTCGTCAAAGGGACTTAACTCTTGGGAATACCATGTTTTTTGGGTTTCTTCTATCAGGTCCACGTTCGTCAAAGGGACTTAACTCTTGGCAATA
>MJUU01000822.1:0-21697 GCA_002080025.1 Modiolus philippinarum
TTGACTTTGCAAGGTTTTAATCTAGACATAAGACTTATTAAAGGAAAGATAATGTCAATGCAGACGCATTGTCAAGAGTTTGATAAATTTCATAACACCTCATTGTTTATTTTAAATGTTTTTCATTGCATTCAAACATTTTCTTTTGGGGGAGGTGTTAAAGGTAATTAAATGTTGTAAATATTCTATTATACATTGTATTGATTGTTTTTATTTTGTAAGGCCTTAATATGATGTAATTTGTTTGGCCTAGTTATGTAACTTGTTTACAATAAACAATGGTCAAGGTTATTACACCTTAGAACATGTGGAATATTCTAGAATTTAAATTCAGATTTTAACATATAGATTTTTCTAGATCTTTCCCTTACATAATCATTTTAGTCATGTGATTATCAGTTGATTAGAATGATCCAGTCGTATCTTGTGGCTAGAATTTTCTAGAAATAATAAATGTATTTATATAGGGAAGCTGAAAAGGGTTAAGGCAGTCAGTTTAATAAGTTTATACAGGATTAATTGGTTTATACAGGATTATTACGCACATCTTTTGTATTGGAAATCAGCATCAATTATTGTGAATTTATCAACTATATAGTGAGGATTATATTAGGAATATTCTATTGGACATTAATTGGTGGAATTAAGTGAACTATTAATTTGGATTATTACTTGGACTTCATTATTGTCAGATAAGTTATTTTTTGTATTTAATTTGTAAAATAATTATTTTTGTGTGATTAAAAAGTTAATTTGAGCCAATTTTGTTCTATCATTGCTGACTTCAATTTACAATAATTTATTGGTAATTTCTACCACATAACAATATTTGCTTGCTAAAATTTGATATTTGGTCTTCAGCTAGATAATGATTTTCTTTATATCAAGTGTGGTAATTACAAAATTACCGAACATGATTGTCAAGAGCCAAAATCAAAGAGGTGAAAAGGTGGAAATTCACCGGAAAATTTTAGAACGCAATTGTCCTGAATTGGTACAGCTATTTTAAAGAAATGGTGGGCCACACCCCATTCTGTTGCTGCAGTGTCTGGCAGCATCTCAACAGCAATATCCATTGACAGGTCTTAAGACAGTGAAATGTTCATCCCAGCACTGAGTAAAATGAGGTTTGAAAGATCTAGATCTGTTGCGTGGCTGATTGGTAAATACCCTTTTCTAACCCAAGACAAATCCAATAAATATCAATGGTACATGTTTCTTCTCTAACCTTCAACAAGAATAAGGTAAAAGTTCGAAAAAAATACATTTATATCTTTGTATCACAAACATCATCGACAATGTAACAACTAATTATACGAGACACCACAGAAAACAAAGCCACCGAAAACAAAAATTTCTCAACTGCAATGGTCCTGACTTACTACAAACAATTCATAAGAAAAAGAGCGCTAAACTATAACGAGCCCACCCCCCCTCCCACTTTAATTGCGGTAATGTCCGGTAGCAACTCGAAACAACAATTGCCATTGTTAGGTGGTAGGTAGTAAAAAGAAATGATGATCCCAGTATTAAGTAAAAAAAATAAAAATCACTAGCCATATATGTTTTTAAATTGTTTTTGTCAACCAGGTTTGAATATATAAATTTATGTAAAAATACCTTGTCTTTATAAATTCTAATGAGCATTGCAACAGGGTCAAAATAATTACAAAAAGGGCCGTTATAAGAAAACAGTGCCATGACCAGATGGCGGCTGTTTAGGTCACTTGGTGTCAATCAAGCAATCTGTTATTTCACTGTAAGATAATCTTTATGTTGAATAAGTATTGGAAAATTTGAAATGCCTTTTTTGCATATGTTGTTCTGTGGGTACATGGATATACTTTTGTTTTAAATAAACCCGCATGAAGAATTAACATCCATGTTTTAGATTTGTGATCATACTTGTGACGATTTATTTTACACATCTTATCCAAAGTAACCAGAAAACATACTCCAATTTCTAAGCACATTTTTGTACCTTAGAGGTACACCATAATATAATTGCATTGAAAAAAAAACTTTTTGTTTCAGATATATGATACATTTGTGACCACTCATTTGACTTGTCTCATTTGGAGGAATAATAAAATATACATCTTTTCTTTATTTTCGAAAAAAGCATTCTAGTACTTGAGTGGTGAATGCTTATACAGCTGTATGGTAAATTATAAAGGATAAATTTTGTTTTAAATAACTTATCCCACTAATGACCACTCGTCTTCTTCAAGCAAATGAATTGCTTTTTAATTATTCACTTTCATATATTTCAGCAGGCATAATCATGCAATAAAGATAAGTACTATTTTCTAAACAATCCAAGTCAAATTACTCTTTTTAGCTCACCTCACACGAAGGGTCAGAGTAAGTTATTGTAATCACTCGCGATCGGCATCAGTCGTACATTCATCCGTCGGTTTCATCGTTCTGATCTGAAAGAACTGAAACAAATTCACTAAACTAAAGTTTATAGGAATGATTTACAAAGAAACTCATCCGTACCGATTCGACAAAAAACATTGCCATCAGTGCGGAACATGCTTTAATATTTGTGGCGAAATCACCGTTATTTCGTCTCCTTTGAAATCACTGAAGCAAATTCAACCACACTTTACATGAACAACTATATCAGAAGTATTATACAAAGAATGATCATTAGTTTCTATTCGATGAAAACATGGCCGCCATTGTGAAACATTATTTTAACATTGAACCATTTAGAGAGACCACCTTTTCATCTTCTGCTCTTAAACTGCTAATAAGCAAATTTAACCAAATTTTAAAGGATTGACTTTATTGGAAAATCACATTTTTATCAACTACTCTGATATCTTTGAAGCAGATCTAACTAAAATGCATGTATGGAAGGTATTTTACAATTTTCGTTTAGGTCAGATTGGACAAAAAATATTACCACTAGCGCTGAACGTGATTTAACATCGGACAATATGGCAAACTCATATTTTAATCTTCTCCTGAAAACATAGAAGCAAATTAAACCTTACGTTACGAGCATGATCTTTGTAGAGTTCTTTACAACAAAAAAAATTCATTTCACAAATACATGGCCAACAGCGCTGAACATGTTTTAATATTGGATAAGATGAAAAATCATACATTTTTGTATTTTTATCTTCTCTCCTGAAACCAATCAAGCAAATAAAACAACATTTTGCATTAATTTTGTAAGATCCTTTTAAAAGTTTGCTCATTTCAGTACGTTCGGTAATTTGTTAGTCATTCCGACCTTGTGTAATCAAGGCCACCAGCACTGAACATAGTTTAAGAGTGGACTGTATTGGAAAATCATCCTTTATATCTGTTGTTCTGTAACTATTGAAGAAAATTTAAATAAACTGTATTTGGATGATATGCGTAAGTGTAACGGTTTAAAGCTCATAGCTCATCTGACGAAATAATCTCCAGTTGGAAAGTATTTACTGCTCACCTGGTTAAATAATCTCTAAACGGAATAAATCTCATAGATATATCAATTACATATATTCTATTTGGATCATATTTTACAGGAAACTATTTTGGCGTACATAATATGGAAAAGAAAGGAAATGGGGTGATTGTCAAGGAGACAACATCCCATATCCAGGTTAAAACGACAAAAAAAAATGCTTTCAGGGGTGTTTTGCCAAGATCAATTCGATCTGACAAAAAACATGTTTGCCAGTGGGAAACATAGCTTTACATTAGACCTCATTAGAAATTCATCAATTCAAATCATCAGCATAGACATAGCTAAGAAGCATGAGCCACGCAGGTTACGTATGTTAGCCTCTAGTTTTAAAAATCAACCAAACCGAATTTTCCACAAAATTTATGTTTAATATAAATATATACTTATCAGTGTAGATAACTCCATCCATCTGGTTAATAAAAGTATTAAGAATTAAGTATTTTCATTAAGGGTCTGTAATATGTCCTCGGTCTTAAATTATGACTTTCGGATGCTGTAATAGCCTTAGGCTTTGCCTAATGCCATAACAACTATTACAAGTCCGTTATTAGAGACCTCAGATACATAATAGTCATTATAAAAAATACCAATTGATTAATATTATTATAATATGCATGGTCCACAATATTTTAAAGTGAAATAATTGAAGAATTCCAGAGATATCTAATTTACTTAAACAAATATGTTGCAATTCTATCCCTGATTAGGTGTAGTAGTTTCAAAAGAATGTTATTTGTGCCTAAAATATAATGACTTTTAGAATTAAAATCCATTTAAATGTAACTGTTTGAAAAGATATCTGCATATGTGCATTATAGTAAAGTTGCTTTAAAAATTCCAATGTACAAGATTTTATGTCGAGCAATGATCCGCTGAAGATTATTTTAATAATGGAAGTATCTAAACTGATTATCATACGGATAACCAGTCAATAAAAATATCCCCCACCTAATGCAGATTTGACAAAAGCTTTGTGTATATAAACTATATTTGAAAATTTGTTCGTCCCACTGTTTGAATTTTTTGTTGTAGCGGTAATTAAACCTTGTATATCTCAATGCAATAGAAAGAGTTTTTATTGCATTGACATTGTACCTCCCTCTGTTCAGCCGCATTATTCGCAGCGGGTGGCAGTCAAAAGGGTACATCTTTTGTAAGGAGCAAATATATGTCAATTTAATAGATTGAAAGTTGTGTTTTGTTTTGGTTTTTGCAGATAATTTATGACATACATATATCAGAGATTTAAATGATTCTTTGATTTTTATTTTTTTATTTTTGTAATGTTAAATCATAATGCGTATTCCAAAAATATCAGTCCTCCAATTCTCTTAACATCACAAGAGAATTAAGGATCACATGAGAATTTACGGATACAAGTTTTGTCAAAAAAGTTTTTTGAAGGTTCATTTAAAACCTGTGTTCACAGGGCTTTTGAAAAACCCTTTTCAGATTTTCTCTGAAACAGCACACTATAGCCAGTGTAGAGCCGTAATAAGTGTATATGGTCCTCTTTATAAAGGTCACCCTACCGATCATCACCATATCAACAATGACAATCGACGGGAAATTAAGTTCTATGAAACAAATTTAAAGATCTTCTAATAGGTCTGTAGTCAGACTGGAAATTAAACTCTTTTAACTGTGTGGTTTACTTTAAAATTCTTGGATAATAGCTAGCCATAATCCAATATTGGACTCTATCGAAAACCCCTCAAGGATCTTCAAACCAAACTTAGCAACGTAGATCCATAGATGATTCCCTTTAAATGTGTTTCTGTAGGTCTGCAACTCTGTTAAGATGGCTGTCAGTTGTTGACATATTTTAACATTGATCCATATTGGCAAATGCATTACTAATTCCAATGATTGGACAAATGATTTAATATTTCAAATTTTTATTTGTATCTAGGGTTTCGTTATAAACTGACAATCTAAAGTTTTTTAAAAACATTTTAGATCACACGTATGTTAATGGAACTTTAATTATTTCGGGTGAACCGATTTTTAATTCAAAAATGTGAAAAGTACTTGAGCACATTTCCCGCTCATTATTATTTTTATGTAACGGTGATACTAGACGTAATGTACACACTTTGGGGAACGCCACCAGTTTTGCAATCGGCTTTTAACAAACGTATTGTTTTATTTTTGGAGTTGAAAAATTTTGGTGTGTTTAATTATCAATTTATTTTGGCACTTTGCATTTAGGGGCCAAAATAAAATCATGACCAAAATTTCCCGATTTACTGTATGCCATGCACGACCAAAACAGGTGTTTTTTACCAATGGGGTCAAATGTTTTACTTTGTTCTCCATTAGCACCCGTGTTTTGTCTGATCCTATTGAAATGAATATTTTTTGCAAAGTAACCTCTATACATTTAATTAAATTTGCTTGATTAGTTTTAGAGTTAATGATGAAAAGGATTGTCATCTCATACCGGGCTCCATTATTAAACTATGTTTTGCACTGGATTTCACGTTTTTTTTGTCAAATCGAAATGAAGTGAGCAATTTTATTAATTACTCTCAGTACACCATTCCTGTAAAGTTTGGTTGAATTTGCTTCAGTGGTATCAGAGGAGAAGATGGAAATATGATTTTCCCTTAGGGTCCGATGTTAAACTATGTTTCGTGCTGGTGGCCATATCTTTTATTGGATCACAAAATTTTCACCAATCTGTGTGAAAGACCTTTAATACATCATTCCTGTAAAGTTTGGTTCAATTTGCTGAAATAGCTTCTGAGGAGATGGCAAATATATGCTTTTCCCATAGGGTCCAATGTTAAACTAATTTCTCCGACGGCGGCCATGTTTTCAGCAGATGGAAAAAACCGGCTACCTACAAAGAGGACCATCCATATATCATTCCTGTAAAGTTTGGTTCAATTTGATTCAGTAGGTTTAATAGATATAGCAAATATACGCATTTCCTATAGGGTCCAATGTTAAACCATGTTTTGTGCTGGCTGCCATGTTTTTTAAGGGATCGGAAAATATTCGGCAATCTATGTGAAGGACCTTCCATACATCATTCCTGTGAAGTCTGGTTCAATTTGCCTCTGTAGCTTCAGAGGAGATAGCAAACATAGGGTCCAATGTTAAACCTAGTTAAGCGCTGGCGGCAATGTTTTTTGGCTGATTAAAAAAATCGGCAATCTACATAAAGGACCTTCCATACATAACATCATTCCTGTAAAGTTATGTTCCATTTGTTCCAGTGGCTTCAGAGGAGAAAGCAGATATATGCTTTTCCCATACGGTCCAATGTTAAGCTATGTTCTACACTGGCTGCCATGTTGTTTTAGCGGATCAGAAAAATTTCGGCAATCTACATAAAGGACCTTCCATACATCATTAAAGTAAAGTTTGATTCAATTTGCTTTCGTAGCTTCAGAGGAGGTAGCAAATATATTCTTTTTCCCATAGGGTCCGATGTTTAACCCTTAGTTCAGCTCTGGGGCCATGTTTTTTGGCGGATTGGAAAAAAATCGAAAATGTACATAACATACCTTCCATATATCATTCCTGTAAAGTTTGGTTCCATTTGCTTCAGTGGCTTTAGAGGAAATAGCAAATATATGCTTTTCCAATAGGGTCCCAATAAAAATATGTTCTGCGCTTGTTGCCATGTTTTGTAGCAGATCAGAAAAATTTCAGCAATCTACATAAAGGACTTTCCATACATCGTTCCTGTAAAGTTTGGTTCAATTTGCTTCAGTAGCTTCAGAGGAGATAGCAAATATATGCTTTATCCCATAGGGTCAAATGTTAAACGTAAGTTCAGCGCTGGCGACCATGTTTTTTTGGCGGATTGGAAAAATTTTAGCAAACTAAAAACTCAATGCATCATTCCTGTAAAGTTTGTTTCTAATTTGTCCGGTGGTTTCTGAGGAGATAGTCAAAATGTTAAAAAACATGGCTATTTTTGGCCAGGTGAGCTAAAAAGATTTTTTGTTGAATTGTAAATATATGACTTTGCAAAAAAAAATAATAATAAAATTGCAAACTAAAACACATGTGTATAACTTAGCATGACGAAAAAACAATGATCAAAAATCATAATAAAAATTCCACAAAACTTTAAAGGAGGAAGGGAGGGCGTTATATTCCTCCGTTAGTGTCATGACTCATTAAAAACTTCGACTTAACCAAGGTATTTTATTTCGTCATGCTCATTTCCGGTACAAAACGAGACTTTAAAGTAAATTAAACAGAAAATCTTACAAAAGTGGTAGCAGGAGTAAAAATAAATAGAAATTCTTACATTTTCAATGCTTCAACACACCATCTGCAAATCTCTTAAAGACATGTAATATTTGTTTATCATAAAACTTGGCGAATGTCCCGACATTGGACCAACCTACTTTTCTTCAAAATTTCTTGTACAAGAACACCATTAAACTTCGCTTTCGAAGTTGCTGCTGATCTCACAATATGAGGACCAAATACTTTTTGTGTCAATTCCTAAACGATTTAAACAACTTTCGACCATCTTGAAACAGTATCTCTTGAAATATATTTGTAAGGTTTTATGTAACTTATTAAAAGTTTGTCGTTAGCATCTGAAGGATCACGCAAAATACTACATTTTATACTTTTCACTAAATAGATTTTGAAAAGGTTGTCTTCTTTTATAAGGCAATTTATTGTCAATAAAGTCTAAATTACATTTTTAACAATATCATATATATTTGAATGTGCAGTTATTTCTCCAAATCACTAGAATGATTTTTTTCGGTATACCAGCTTCAAATTTTTGATTCACCTCTAATTTTTTTCTCGAATTTCTGAACAGAAACATAGCTTGCTGTAGGTCCATGACTTGCTCCTCTAGAAGAACCATTGCTACCAAGATTGCCTCCTTTAACTCTTCTACCTCCCCGTCCTCTTCTAAGGAACGTCCTAATCCTCTGCGGAAGTAATATCTACTATAAAACCCACCAAACTGAATTTTATATTCAATTTTACTACAGTTTTCTATTTCTTTAGCTTTTTAGAGACAGAATCACCAAACAGATAAGATATATATTCAACTGACTGTGAGCATAAATGAAAGTATTCATAAGATAGTTATGGACGCATAATTTACCATCGAGTGATATTAATTTTCCTAAATGCATGACCTAAAAATCCAATTGCATAATTAAATTCATATTTCATCAGATGTGGAAATTTTGTTCATAGTGTTAACGACAATTGTAGAAGCCTTAAAAATAGCTATTTGGAATTACCTGCATTTTCCTGTTTAGTGACTGGGTCCTAGGGGATAAAATGTCTCGAATCAGTCGATTTGTTTTGACTGTAGATAACACTTCACAATTTTCAGGTCGAGGGTTTTTTCATCCATTCTTAGATCATAAAATTGATCTTCATTCACGCCATTGCGAAATGAATCGCAAGGATTTCATCACTTTTATCACCCAAAATTTCACCTGTCCTTAATCTTTTGCACATGGAAGTAAATTTACTATCCTCTGACTTTCTTTTAGTAGACTGAGAGGTGTTGACATCAACACCTTGTCCTAAAAGTGTATCTTCATATGAAAAAGAAATGAAATGGGGTTAATGTCAAGCAGACAACATCCCATATCCAGGTTTAAACGACCAAAAAACAAAGCATCTAGGGGTCATGTTGATTAAAGGCTCCTTGATCAAAATAATCATCATACTCTTGATCATAATCATAGCCAAAATCAATATCATCATAATTCATGTTATTTTCAAAGTTAGTCTTTCTATCAGAACGGGTCTTAACTTCATTGCTCTGTCTGTTTTGAGCGTTTTGAATGTTTTTAAGCATTACAATAATCTGCGAGTTTGCGGGTAGATTCTCTGTACTAACAGTACTTGTACTAGGCAAGCCCAAAGGTGAAGTACGACCGCCACTACCGACGGTTACAGACGGTTGTTCAAGGTTTTGCTACTTGTCTGACTACCTTGTGAAGCTTAACACTTCCCTTGACCCTTATCTGGCTTTTCACCTGTATTAATTCATCTGTTCTGTTCTCGACAGCACATTTTTGACCAGATTTATTGTCATCCATGCGGATTATCTGTTCCGCCATTTCCTCGATTTTCAGTAAGTAAAGCTTATATGTTAAATCATCGTATTTTCAAAAATCGTCAGATTAACAACATAAAAAACTAGATAATATAAATGTTATTGTCTTTCTAATTTATATAATTTATAAAGTTTTGTAACGGAAGTGAACATGACGAAATAAAATTCATCATTTTTATACTTTGTTTTTTATTTGTTATTTAAGATCGTATAATGATATTCTTCGGTAATCAAATAATAATTACAGAACAAAAGGCACTACTATGACTTAATGGTTTAACTTGAATAGCGATATGCTATTTGTTTCCTCATAATATTTGTTCCAAAAGGACAAAGACTAAGACTAAGAAATTTTACTTATAGTCAGATATATAGTACAAGCATATATAAGCTCTGTAGAGCATTTGACCGGCATTACAACAATAAAATTAACAACATACATGACATACAGCTCATACAAAGCAAAATATGGCACATACAAAATGTAAACATACGTAAGTTAAAGCATAAAATGGGTAAACATGGCAGAACAGGATATAAAGCACTTAATTTAAAAGAAACCAAGCAATAAATCAAAGCAGCACACAGGAGCAAGACATATATATACATCAAGTATAAAAACAGAAAAACATTCATTGAGACCTACAGGAGTTGTATTTCCAAGAACTGCCAATCTAGTAGTTAATCGGGCATTTACAATGATAAAGGTTTGTATGTTGTGTAATATTGTCAGCTCATTCCAGAGTGTCGCCACTGCATATTTCAATGAATGCAACCCAAAGTTGGTGGTTCTTACTTGTGGGACATCTACAATGTGCTGTTGTCTAAAAGAAGCATTTTAAATCAACAATATCATAAAGATACACAGAGGATTTGTTATATATAATTCTAAATGTTTCAATTGCCATAGTTCTTAATCTTCTAATTTTGAGAGAGGGTAGACCCATTTTGGTTAAAGGGCTGAATACAGTAAATAAATCTCCAATACTTTCTATGTTAATTTCTAAGACAAGGAACACTCATAGTAATTTTCCTGTAATTATACGGGAACTTTTATATCCATTTAGTAAAATCTTATTGTAGGTCTATTTTGGCACCGTCAAAATATAAGGTCATGCTGCATTTTTAACCATTTCTGTGACTTGAAAACGGATATAGCAATTTCTCCCTGCATTTCTTAACTTGACCCCCCTTTCTTAAAACTAGTTTTGAAAAAAAATGTAGAATAATTTCAGCTTACTTCCTTCGCTTTTTAAACATCACATTTGAACTAACTTTTAAAAAATATTTATTTCAAATAATATCCTCCAATCATTATAATTATTTATTACATTACTGAAAGACTTCCCCAAAATGGACGGAGCAAATGATGTCATGTTTGTTTACTGAATTCAACCTTAAAATTTCATTGTAGTTACTGGTATAATCTTCATAAAAAAAACCCTTAGAGCACGTTCTTCAATTTTTTTTTCCATTTTTTGTGTATTATCCTCCCCACAAAAGTGCCAAACTGTAGGACAGTAATTGAAGTTAGACATTATATAAGAATGATAAATCGTTAAGCTTACCAATTTAGATAAATGTTTGCCAATTCTTTTTAGTACGTTTGATTGTCTTGATGCTTTTTCACGAATTTCAGCTATATGTGTATTAAATTTAAATTGATAGTCGATTGTCACACCCAGGAGTTTTACTTCATTTTCATAATCTATTATGTTCCTTTCCAATTTAAATCTTATGTCCCTTTTTTATTTGTCCCTAACGACAATTGCCTGAAATTTTTCTGGATTATCTTTCATTCTGTTATTTGTAAACCAACTGATTAAAATTTTTGCTTTCATTTTCCAAAGAATTAAATAGTTCAGTGAGGTTGGGTCTTGAATGTGACAACGTATTATCGTTAGTTGTATAAAATATTTTCTTTTACACGATATAAAAATTCATTAAGAAAAAAATTAAAAAGTACAGGCCCCAGAATGGACCCTGAGGCACAGCTGTATAGATGTTCCAGACTATACGCGTATTTGGACCGTACGCGTACGGTCCGGACCGTATGCGTATACACATATGGTCCGACCGTACGCGTACGGTCGGACCATACGCGTACGGTCGGACCGTATGAGTATACATGTGCGGTCTGCTACGAGCTAGACCATACGCATATATTTAGACTGTATGAGAACAAAGAAAACGAAAGACACTACATTCGTTATTCAGACAAAGACGTAAGTTACAGTCATTACTGGTAGCACTAACTTCCACTGAAAACCGTATAAATTATAAGGTCTTTATAAAAAATACTTTTTGGAACACTGTGTTATTTCCGCCGTTATATTTATGCAGCTGTCCATTTACGAGATTTTGGGATTTGCAGCCTTTTGGGTATTTGGGAAAAATATTGTTGTTCTTTAGAACCGGTATCAATGATTTTTTTCCCATAGGATTTTCAGACAAGAAGACCATATATTTTATTCAAATTAACATTATATTTATTATTTACGGAAAACTATTTTATTATTATTATTTTATCTCAAATAACTTTCTATTAATAAGTAAATTTTATAAAGGCAATTCAAAACATAATTACTATAATTAAAAAATTCCTTTTTTCTTATTTTTTTTAAATTAACAATTTTAGAAAAATCTTAGTTGTCTCTAAACATAAGAGCTCAATTCAGTTATAATTTTGTTAACGATATATTGATTTATTGATATATTATCCAAGAATATGCAAAACTTTTAAATAGCCAGACCGTACGCGTACGGTCGGTCCATACGCGTACGGGTTCCGTATTGGTATTTCGAAAAAAATACTCGTATGGTCCGGACCGCACGCGTATGGTCCAAATACGCGTATGGTCTGGAACATAGATATTTTGCCCGGTGCTAAAACAAGTACCCAGTTTAACGCATTGCTTTCTGCTGGACAGGTTGTCTCTTATAAGATTTAAAGCATCATGTAATAGTCCATAAAGTATTATAAATTATTTGTTCAAACGGAACATATATTACAGTTTTTGTTCCTAACGGAATAAACGTCATATTACCTGTTTCTATAGATTTCTATTGAATATGATGTCACACAATCACCTAATATATCTATCTTGATTAACAAGAAGCCAACTGATGCTAGGTAAGCTTTTCCTTGTTCTATATATTCATTTAAAATAATAACAAACTGACCACCATATGTGTGTTAATTTCGTATTTCATCCAAGGTGACAACAAGAATGACGTACCATATAACAAAACACATTCGAACATCTCTAAAGGTATTAGGCCAAATGTTTCCAATCATGTGTAAAATTGTCCTTGGTGAGCTCTTTGAAAAATTTGGCTAGTCTGCATTATAACCAAGATGGCTGCCATTATGGAACTATGGAACTAAGCTTAACATTTGTTCCAATCGGAAAGCATTCAAAGATATCGGAAGACACATATTCAACTGAAAAAAAAATTGGTCACAATAGTCTTTGGGTGATCCCCTTTAAAATATGTCCAGAAAGTTCGATGTATGAATGAAATAGTCTCATATTTTAAAAAAATGGTGAATAATGAAAGCAGCCAAAGCTGCAACTCAGAGTAAAATCAAACATTAAAAAGTGACTTTGAATTGTTTGAACATAACAATTTACTGAGATGAATGTATCAAATATATGGCAACATTTGAACCTGAATTTCTTTACAATAACTCTTCAAAATTATGACTCTCTTTTTAAATGGGGCACTTTCAAATGAGGTTTGTGAGCTTCATTTACAATATCAGAGGTTTGCAGGTATGCTTCCTGCATCCCGTTTCTGGCTCTATATTATATTGTATGTAAAATGCGTTCATCTAATAATGCCCTTGACTTTGTCCTTCTCGAAATATTATTATATGGATACTTTGTGTATTGACACTTAACTTGTCCCTTTTCACTTGCAACTACAAATAGGCGGTCGATGGTTATGTGTTCTGTACAAAGTAAAATCGATTAAACACCACCATCACTGAGAACTGTTTTATCAACTCCATGCTGCAGTTGTGAGTAAAGGAATAAAAAAGGTCAAAATATAACACTCAGTCAAAACCTCCAACGTGTGGAAATTACAATCATATCCCACAGCCCACAATGATACCCTTTAAAATACCTCACATCATGAAACTGCAATCGACTTGATGAGTGCCCTGTGTTTTTGTTTATAACTAAATACCGAAGTGTTTTTGTTTATAACTAAATACCGAAGTTACAGTGAATTTACTTTCTGCATATGCGCATTTCTATATGTTGGAATCGTCCGCTAGCTTGACAATGGATGACAGTGATTGAAAGAGCACTTTTCCAGTTGAATTAATGAATGTTGACTACCCAGCATCCATGACTAGAAAAGTCACGGATATAGCGTTGTTGGACAATAAAAAAAAGAATTCCGCTCAAACCGGTGCTTGGGGCCATCTTGAACTTCCTATGAGGTATGAGCAACTCATTCTTGATTGCATCATGATGACTTGAAAATGAAGAACAACAATAAAAGCGTTGTTCCTTTGCTTTATTTTGCCACGTATTTGTAGAGACTTTGTGTCATGAATAGATATGTATTGCTAATGTCTTGTGTGCCCAGTAGAAAGCCCTTAGCAAATCCACACTCAAGCTTTGAATAAAGGGATAAAAAATTAAGACGTTCTCTATAATACTGTCCTTGTGTATGTAGAATTGATGCTTGCAATGCAAATCAAACTGATTTGCCGTAAAATATGTTGTGCTATTAGTTAGTTGCTGATATCATTTGTCTTTATATTGTCTTACTTAGCCTGTTCTGTCAGTATTCTATTGCTGATCTTATCAGAAAAAGTCTTCAATTTTTTGGTAATGTTTCTTTCAATGGTCTTTTAACATGTACAGTAATCTGTTGGTTTGTTGATTCACTGTTATTTGATATTAATTAACGTATTTAAGCAAATGAAATAGAATAAGAATCTTATCGAAAAACAACGTACGATTATATTTAGAATGTTATTTCATTACTATTTGAAATTACTTGCTTTATTGCCTTCGTATTCAATTAAACAAAGACGTCCCGTCAAAGTAATCGTTCAAGAACATTCATAACATTGAAACTGATCTTATCGCAAGAATTGTATTGTCTTTAATTTATGGCTTGTTTCTCTCTTTGTTCTTTTAAATACGATACAAAACATATGATCACCTTGATTTGAAATTTAATAATGTAAATCTGTACAAAAACAAAAGATTATACGAACCAAGGTACTTAAACAATAAGCAAAAAATGTAATTGGAGATAAGGTATATTGTTTTTGTTTTGGCAAATGTTGCATTTCGGAAACTTCAGTGGTTATTTTATGGCTTTGATTGAAACAAAATTTCTACTGACTTTAAAATAAAAATTCTGCATCACCGTAAAATTATTTTTTCGGATGTATTCTCCTGAGGAGTCAAAATTTTCCAGAATCAGGATTTTCCCGAAACCTATATTTCCAAAATGCTAAGACCTTGAAAAGATCATTTTTGAATGGAAAACCAAAAGTCCGTGTGCATATTTTTTGTGCTACATATATTGAAACTCCTAATGTTGGTTGTTTTTTGCAAATTTATTCAACTTTGGCATTTTTGGGGGCCATTTTTGGTAAAATTATTGTTTTAAGCCATCAAGTTTTTTGTCAAAGTTTCAAAATTGCTAGATCGCCTTAATTCAAAGAAATATCACCAAAAAAAAGCATACAGTGTAGGTCAGTGACGATATAAGATAGCTTTGTTAAAAAAAATGTTGCTTTTTTTGTCATAATTAAGAAATTGTTAAATCTGTAAAATCATGATTTTTCAAATTTTCCATCAACTCAGCAGTCAAAACTCTACATATAGTTGGACAATTATATATTTAAAGAAACAAAAAGCAACATATTGTAATATCCACATCCTCTGTTCCTTCCTTTTTTTCGTTTTAGAGAAAGCATGGGTTGCAATAAGGTCGTTTTCCGGCCCACCTGGAATTTTTGATATAATAGGAAATTTATTAAGCCTTTGTGTGTCTTGTCTTTTTTCTAGTTAGTTTACTTTATGTTTGTAGGAGTCTAGGATGATGTTTATTTCGCAGAACTTGATTACTCTTTAATCAGGGGCCGACTCCGACCTCCCGTTGGGTGTGGGGTTTTCTCACCGTTCATTGAAGATCCTATGGTGGCTTTGAGTTGTTATTACTCCCCTCTGGGTCGTTGTCTCTTTGACACATTCCCCGTTTCCCTTCTTTTTTCTACATAACCTACAAAATATGTAGTTTTAGATTGTACAATAAAATATCAAAACGCGCATGTGCAAGTCACGTGATCACGTGATCTTACTAGCACCCATGTAAAGAGAAATGAATAAAAATTGGCACATTGCCAAAACAGCAATGAACCCCATTTGATATTAAAAAAATATGCAAATGATACTATTCTATCCATGAAATAATTCTTTTGTCCATCAATTTCTTTTTTAAAAGGGAATAATACAGTTTAATACAGATAAAACTTTGTGAGAAAAATATACACAAAAACTTAATTTTTCGAGGTAAATGGAGTACCATACAATCCGAATTTCTGATATTTTCTTGATATTATTATTATTAATTTGTGCTCTTCTGACATATTTTCACACCTTTCTACATATATCGTCGTGTGAATATTATACTGTTGTATATCACAATTTTCCGAAACTGAGAAAAATCGATTTAAAGTTTGAGGTCTATTTTTTCCAAACTGTTGGTAAAAAGTTGCATCAAAGTTTCAAAACGACATTTTGTACATAACAAGCAAGTAAAATGAATCTTTTAAATGAAGTTTATTCATTACATTAAAGAATTAATTCCCCCCTTTTTGGCTGTTGTAACATTCTGATTTTCAAAATCTTACTTTAAAAACATAAAAAATGTTACAAGTCCTGGAGATATAACATTTTAGCAACTACAGGGTTGAACTTTCTTACGATTTCGCTACCCGGATGTACATGCTTTTCTAATGGGCAATGGAGATATAACATCGGGGGTACCCTAAAAATCATACAAAAACTCACTAATGTAGAGCGATCTCACCGTAGGGAGATAGATCAGTATAAAATTAGCCCAAATGCATTGTTATCTCCAAATTTTTCAAATAAGTGGAGTTATAACAGTATAATATTCACACGACGATATTTGTATATTTTCAACAAATTATCACGTTAGTGGACTTAAATAAAACGATTTTGTCGACTTTAAATGCTTGATTGGTATAGGTATCAATTTTACTTTTCACTTTTTGATTTTCACAGATTTTGCCTCAAATTCAAACATTGAGACATGTATTGTTGAATATGAATAATTTGCGCTTTATTTTGTATAATTAAAAAATATTTTTGTTAAATATCCAGAGGTTTTACTATGGATTATACCAATGAAGCATATAAAACTAAAGATGAAATAAAAGGGACAACAGGAAACACCTACAATGGCTGAAAATTATAATAACATGCCACAATCTGCTAGGGAAATAAAACACAGAAAAACCACAAAGAAGACAAAAGACAAACGTAAACAACTATAGGAACTCGGGACAGCCGGACTTGGTACCGGCAGTAGCAAAAGCCTGTATGTGTTATATTTCAATTGAGGCAAGCGATTGTTAAATTCATATATTACACATCATTTTTGTCCAAGTGTCACCTCTATTTGAAAGTTAATGGGGCTACTGTAACATATCGAAAGGGAACCCTTTTCAAAGAAGACAAATTATGCTTTAAAGACAGTTATAGAATCGAAAATATTATATATAAAGGTAATATTGGAAATAAACAAGCTTGAAAATACGTAGAAATTTGGCAATAGATGACCAACTTTTTTTCGGAAAATGTTTTTTAAATATGCACAGATGATGCTGTAAGCCAATCAATTATTCCACGGCTCATATATATTGTTTCAAATACGAAAAAACACATTTTTATATAAAAAAACAACAAACAAACAAAAAAAAAACAAACAAACAAACAAAGAAAACTTAACAAACTTAAAATGGTCTACTTATCAATCCAGATCTTGTTCAGCTTAGTTGGCAAATCACCAGGTCTGAAAAAAAACTGATGCAAGGTATAGAATAATAGCAAAACCACATTTACTGAGAATTTTGATGTGTATAAAGCTATAAATTGCATATATGAATCAATGAAACTTTGATAAATAAGACAGATAACAAAACAGAATATCATAAATACAATGAATTACCCTGAATTTTCATTTTAAAAATACTTTTTTTTTCAATTTTTTTATATGACTTGCATGCGAAACTAGGTTGGCATTTTGCATGCTTAATTCTTATTTAATAAGAAATATTTTGTAAAATTATAAGCTTGGTTCCGAATGCAAGCCAGGGTCGAAATGCAGTTTGAATATACCCCATGTTGACTATTTTCCCATAGGCTTAATGTTAATTGCCATCGAGAGGGGTATTAGAAATGAGCTAATTTCAGTGGAATGAAGCAATGTTTTGAAAAAAAGTACACATATGGTTAAAAACTACAAATGTTCCGGCGTTGAAAGGTATCAAATAGATTATGTTTTTACTAAATTTATCTTTTAGCAAATAAGTGGGCCGATTAAAGGCCTTAATGCAACCCATCCTTTACGGTGTCGAAGAATTTCAAATGCTTTTATTTTGTATATATGCTATGTGTGAAAACCAAAGCAAATAATCCAGAAAAAAACTGAGAAACATTAACTCGTCTCTAGAGAACAGAGACAAGAATTTATAATGGAGGCATGAATATGCAATTGGTCAAAGATAGGCACATTCTATGAGCACTTTAAGAACTACAAAAGATGATCTCAGAATGTATAAGTCTAATATAAACGATAACTATTTTGAAGTGATAGTTATAATAAAACTAGATGAACTAGATGCTTCATTATCTGTAAGTGAGTCACTTCAGTTTAATTGCATGCGTTAGTACTACATATATCCAACATCTTGATGAATAATGGATATGTATGTGACAACTAACGTCAGTTTAATTTCACACGTTAACACTAGGGATATCCCACATGCTGATTAATCATTTATATGTCGGTTAGGACTCATTTCAATTGAATTAATATTATGAATATCTCACATGCTGATGAAATATTGATGTGTCGGTTAGAACTCACTTCAAGTGAATTTCACACGTTGATACTATGAATATCCCACATGTTAGTGAATAACTGAGATGTCGGTTCGAAGAAACTTCAGCTGAATTTCACACGTTAATACTAGGGATATCTCACATGTTGATGAATTATTGATATGTCGGTTAGGACTCCTTTCAGTTGAATTTCATATGTTAGTACTTGAAATGTCTCACATGTTGATGAATTATTGAAATGTCGGTTAGAACTCACTTCATGTAAATTTCATACTTTCATGCAAGGGATATCACATATGTTGATGAAAATTATGTCGGTTAGGTCACCTTTCATTTGAATTTCATACGATAATACTAGGGATTTCCCTCGTAATGATGAATTATAGATATATCGGTTTGGCCTCACTTTAATTATTTCCACGCGTTATTACAAAAGGTACCCCACAAATAAGGAAAATGATGTGATTTAATTCTTCCTGTTGGCCTCAAAAGATTTATTAGGCTTGTTGCTTTTTAAATTTTTCCCCTGTTTATTATTCAAGGGAAAATTTACATATATTCTTACCTTGTTATTTATAGCTTTCATCTTATATCAGGTCAAGGAAACAATTGAATAAAGACATGGTAATACTACATCAACATAAATACGATGATAAATATATTCCGCTTACTTTAGCAGTGACAAGTTGAACAAGAAAGATAAGGAACAACGATAGCTTTACGCCACATCTCATAAGCATACAAATTACAGGAAATATATTTTTTCCAATTTTCAAATAATGGCTGTTTCTGGGATTCCAGTCGATTTGGAAAGGCACATTTCTGCAATCATTATCGTTGTGGATATTTATCCACAAATTATGAAGGAAATGATAAATAATTCTTACCCACCTGTAACGATTGCGCCAATTGTACAACAGTTTTTAAAAAACGAAGACCACCCGTTCACAAAATCGCTTAATAGTTTCGAAAAAAATGTTCTCAGAACATTAGCTACAGACGGATACAGCAGATGTGACGTGTCCCTCATGTACAAAATGATCAGACAATTTGATTTGGTTGTTAAACCAACAAAACAATGGGGAAATAAACCATCAGCAGAGGACGTAAATCAAGGTGATGATGTTGAAAGAATGAAAAGAAACCGCAACGAAATTCTTCATCGACCAAGAGGTAGTCTGTCTGAAAATGAAAAAGATAAGTTTTTTCGGGAAAGTGAGGAAATAGCACGACGAATTGACCAGTTAATAGGATGCCCCAGCAATGGTTTTGAATATAGAATAAACAATTTGAAAAGTTACGCAGTGACAAGAGAAAGATATCTTCAAACCCCAGAGAGAATAAACGAATTGCAAGGTAAAGTTACTTTTTATTATTTAAGGGTTAGAAGTGTGAATTTTTTAAAACTTTTAAGCCGTATTGTGATAATTTGGTCAGTTTAACACGCATTTTCCGGTTGAGTAATTGTTATACACCTTAGATGCTGTCTTAAATTACACACAAGTCAGGACTATCGTGGTTGACAATTTTACCGATGGTTTTGCACCTCCGTTGTCGATTTGCCACTTTGACTTTAGCTCTTGACAATTTTGTCCTTATTCCCATTAAAAAGCCTTAAATAACATTTGAATCAAGATTTTCTTCAAGCCAATATATATGGAAAATAGGATATTTCGTTTTTGATACGGACTTTATCACGGCCAGTATCAATTAAGTGAGCTCGTTAATCCGAGCTGGCTGCTTTACGCCTTGATAAAGTCCGTATCAAAAACAAAATGTCCTATTCTCTTTTATCGGTAATTCACAAAATGATAAGTAGAGCTAAATAGTTAGCAAAAATAGGCTGAAATTTCTACTAAAGCACAGTTAATCTATGGTTATTGTATATATGCATTCTTCATTCAAAGTATTTCGTGTATGAAATCAAAAATAGTACTAACACATGACGTCAGCATTGCAACCGGTACGTGACTCCTTGACAGTGACCCGATAATTTCGTGATAGGGTCCAGTTCAGTGATACTGAGAATATCGGTCTCGGTAGATCAAAGGAGATTCATAAAAATTACCGATACAAATTTAATAATATATTTTGGCTTTCAAATTGTGATTTTTTTTTTTGGTCATATGTCGTTTGCAAAATGCATCTTTCCAAGGAAAATTTAAAGTGTCTTGTCCAAAATAACAATGAAATAAAAACATTTACAAAATTTCAATATTTTCTTTGATAATCTGCCTCTTGTTTCTGTTTGGCTTTCGGCTGTATCTGTTGACTAAGGTGGTTGATTAATTACTTGGTATCCGACCTTAAGATTGTCTTCCACCAAAGTTATAAAGTTGTAGACTTTAAAGCTTAGTGGAAAAGAGACTGGTTATATTTGGAAACTTGCAATATATATCAAAATTTAAGAAAATTGTGTTTAAAACTAAGGAGTATTTCGACCTAAGGTAATCTAGGCTTTTCTGTTTAGATCTTATATGGTAATTTGTTCTATATCACTTTTTTCATATATTTAGGATCATCGATTTCCAAATATTTTGATTCATCTTTACTAAAGAGACATAAATTTGGAATAATGTACATATTTAGAAACTGAATTCATAGTAACTTCGGTATATAAGGTAGTTATTGGGTTAACTAAAACACTTTCACACTACCACGATAATTTTTTCTGAAACATCATAGAAATCATTGTGCGAGAAAAAGTTGGCCTTTCCTGTTAACAAATAAAGTACGTAAATTTACTCTTCACCTTTCTTTTACCATAGAATTTGAATTTTGGTGAAGTATTGGTCGAATAAAATATTCTGTTTCATTTATCTTTTTAGAAAGATTCCAGAACGTATCAGAGCAAATACATGTTGATTTGTACTACGGTAATGATATTATAGTGAAAATAGGTAGATCTGAAGAGGATACTGAACCAAGTGGTAAGCTTACTGCCCCCATTTTGTCCACAAAAAGTAAAACAACTATGCTCAGGTCTAAGATAAAATATCAAAACACACACACACACACACACACACACACACA
>MJUU01000822.1:21737-36072 GCA_002080025.1 Modiolus philippinarum
TATATATATATATATTTGTATATATATTATATAATAATAAAACGCTAAAACTGCTTGGAGCTTTCGGCCGCGCTACTGGCCTTCATCAGCATGCTTACTTTGTACAAGACGTAACAATGGGTAAATCAAACAATATGCATAGTGACGTGGTTTTATCCAAATTTACCACGAGCGAAAGCGAGAGAGCCTGTAAAGAAGACATTAGATAAACGTACTAACAGCTCTATACCTACAGATGAAATATTAAAAATGATGGATTTGGTGCTTGAAAACAATAACTTTTCTTTTAACTCAAAACATTATACTGAGACCGTTGGAACTGCTATTGGTTCAAGACTTGGCATGAACTACGCTTCAACGTATTTAGGGGATTGGGAGGAGGAATTATTCAGGCGATGTGGAAAAACCACTTTCATATTTCAGATATGTGGATGATATTTGGGGACTTTGGATTGGAAGCATTGACGAACTGAACGAATTCCATAAAATAGCAAACTCTATTCACCAAAATATACAGGTAGATTTGAGATACGGTACGGAAAATAAAGAATTTTCGGACGTTAAAGTATCAATTACGGATCATCATATAACCATTGACCTATTCAGTAAACCATCTGATAAACATTTGTATCTTCACAAAGAATCATGTCATCCAGAATCAGTCAAAAGGGCAATTCCGTATGGTCTCGGCATTCGACTTAAGCGTATATGTTCTGATTCAGAGTACACCACTAGAAGGGCGGAACTTTGCGAACAAGCGAGGATATGACAAAAAATTAGTTAATCGTCAATTACAGCGCGTGGACGGGAAAAGTCGGAACAATTTCCTAAAATACAAGAAAAAAGTAAGGTGACGGATTGGGTTCCAATCGTTCTTACATACAGTAATGCGCTTCCGAACGTTCATAACATTTTAAAAAAGCGTCAAAAAATATTTTGAACCAATCATCGAGAATGACAGAAATCTTTGGTAAAACTCCCATTCTTGCATATCGTAGAGATACAAATTTGTAGGACATTCTTATTCACAAAAAACACAATAAAGCATTTTTCAACCATGACAACAAGTTTGAGCCCTGTGGGAAAAACTGTGCAATTCACCTAATGTAGATAACGCAGAGTGTATAAAAGATGGAAAAGGAAATCAATATAAAATTCGTAATTTTGTTAACTGTAATTCTGTTAACGTTGTTTATGCAATATTTTGCCGGAAATGCGATAAATATGTTTATGTTGGGGAAACGGGTGATACTTTATACCAGCGATATTTACTCAATTTCTCTTTACTACGGAGACATCAGGACGACCCAGTTGCTAAGCACTCTATACTGACAACCACACGCAGAATGACTACAAAATTGTTGGAAATGAGAAATTTTTTGGAACGGACGAATATCCGAAAACGAGGGAAAAACTTTGGATTAAAAAACTTCAAACATTCAAACCTAATGGCATAAACACTAAAGAACAATGATTTATAATATCTTTTGTATCTACTTTCATTTATTATTTCTTTCCTTACTTTCTGTTTTTCTGTCTTATTTAATGCTTTATTACTCCCTTGTTTGTCTTTCTATAAATAACGTTTTTTTTTATTTTAGTTCTATTTTGTTATGTTTTCTTCCCTTATTTTTACCTTGTTCTTTTTGTATTCTATTTCTTTTACTAGTCTCACTTCTTCATTCTTCACTATATTTGTAACGTCACTATGCATATTGTTTGATTTACCCATTGTTACGTCGTGTACAAAGTAAACATGCTGATGAAGGCCAGTATCGCGGCCGAAAGCTCCAAGCAGTTTTAGCGTTTTATTATGATTAATCCTAGCAAGGACAGCGATTTTTTTATTATATTATATATATAATTGGATGACACACAAAGACTTCTCAGTTTCTGTTTTGGCTTGTGTATTCTCACTTGTTATTTATTTCATTTCATTTCATAGAGTAGAGTAGAGTAGACTAGAATTTAATATGGAACTTTGGATTTTTTCCCTCCTGGCTGTTTCACCGAGATCCATCAATCACGGGGCCGAATG
Organism: Modiolus philippinarum; assembly: GCA_002080025.1. NCBI lineage: Eukaryota > Metazoa > Mollusca > Bivalvia > Mytilida > Modiolidae > Modiolus > Modiolus philippinarum. The sequence continues at coordinate 23,776 of MJUU01000822.1, forward strand.
GGCAGGGACAGGAAATTTACCAGCCAATCTCCAGTCTTGTACACCCTTCCGAGGAAGTAACATTTCGGCGGCGGTTTTCCAATTTTTAGATTTGAGTTGCACTGACTAGATGTAAATTCATCGAAATGGGGCCTTATATGCAACAGTGAAATGTAAATGTAGTGTTGCGTGTCACTCAAATTGTAATGGTCAAATTCCACAGTGGAAAGATGTTGTCGATAATATCACATCCTTCAACTATAACTCGGTTGGTCTTTGAGTTCAGACGCTTATAATGAATTTTTCAAGACCTGTATAAGCATATTAACATGCTTATCCTGGGGATCAAATAAGATTTCCAAGTTTGGCTGTTTTTAGACGCTATATATAAATTTTTTACACGACTAGTATTTTCTTCATCAAGAAGATCCTTGGAGCTTATTCCGCCTCTTAGCTGAGTTTTGGGAATTATCGATTGTCAAAAAACGTCATCTCATTCTGCCCATTTTTTGGATGACACACAAAGACTTCTTAGTTTTTGTTTTGGTTTATGTATTCTCGCTAGTCATTTATTTCATTTCATTTCATAGAGTAGAGTAGAGTAGACATTTAATATGGAACTTTTGATTCTTTCCTCCCGTCTGCTCCAGCGAGATCCATCAATCACGGGGCTAAATGGGTAGGGAGAGGAAATTTACCAGCCAATCTCCAGTCTTGTACACCCTTCCGAGGAAGTAATATTTCGGCATCGGTTTTCCAATTTTTAGATCCGAGTTGCACTGACTAGATGTAAATTCATCGAAATGGGGCCTTATATGCAACAGTGAAATTCAATTGAAGTGTTGCGTGTCACTCAAATTGTATTGGTCAAATTCCTCAGTGGAAAGATGTTCTCGATAATATCCTAGGACTTTAACTCCGTTGGTCTTTGACTTCAGACGCATATAATTTATTTTTCAAGACATATATAAGCATATTTACTTGCTTATCAGGAGGATTAAACAAGATTTTGAAGTTTGTCGCTGTTTTTAGACGTTTTATATAAATTTTTTACACGACTAGTATTTTCTTCATCAAGAAGATCCTTGGAGCTTATTACGCCTCTTAGCTGAGTTTTGGGAATTATCGATTGACAAAAAAACAACGACATCTCATCCTGCCCATCTTTTGGATGACACACAAAGACTTCTCAGTTTTTGTTATGGTTTGTGTATTCTCGCTAGTCATTTATTTCATTTCATTTCATAGAGTAGAGTAGAGTAGACATTTAATATGGAACTTTTGATTTTTTTCCTCCCGTCTGCTCCATGCTCCAGCGAGATCCATCAATCACGGGCTAAGTGGGTAGGGAGAGGAAATTTACCAGCCAATCTCCAGTCTTGTACACCCTTCCGAGGAAGTAATATTTCGGCAGCGGTTTTCCAATTTTTAAATCCGAGTTGCACTGACGAGATGTAAATTGATCGAAATGGGGCCTTATATGCAACAGTGAAATTCATATGAATTGTTGCGTGTCACTCAAATTGTAGTGGTCAAATTCCTCAGTGGAAAGATGTTCTCGATAATATCACATTCAAGGACTTTAACTCAGCTGGTCTTTGACTTCAGACGCATATATATATATATAAAACTGTCTACAGTAGGACCCAACGGGGTTAGAATTAGATACATGAATATCGAGATTGCCTTCTCACCGTGGGATTTGGCTGTTCTTTGAATGCATAGATATTACAGACAGATTGCACTGCTCCCGCCATCTCTGTTTGAGACCAAAGGGATGTAAAATAGGGTGACCACAAGTTTATTTTGACACGTAATGTTAGACTTAAGTATATTAAAGAACCGAAATTTTATCAAATCTCCGGACAGAAGGGGTTCGAATCCCACACTGAATGAACAAAAAAAAATAATAATTACTATTAAAAGACTTGGACTTTGAATTTGGATTAATATAAAAGATTGAAAAATACATCACAGGCAGATGATTCAAGCCAAAACGAACAATTTCATTAAAAAAATTGTGTCAATAAAGTACCCAAAATTGCAAGAAATTTATCACCTGGATATGACCATCTCGACAACAAATGTCTCGTCAGTGCAGATTATATCAAAACAACTGGAAAACCGAATAAAAAGTAAAGAAGTTGTAAGGGGAAATGACATCAACCACAACTTCAATAATCCAATTTATCAATTTGTTACAATTTGTATATAACAAGTTAGGCAAATAGAATATATGACCATAGCTTTAAGTATATTAAAGTATCCCCACAGAGATACCGGAATTGCAAGTTGGAATCTCCCCGGGGTATAGACGAAAATACCAAAGTTCAATAAATAACATTTGTTTACTTGACTTAAATTAAATTGAATAAAAAAAAAGGAAAATTAATGATTTTGTGGATGAGTAGAGCTGTGGTGATTTTGAACTACTATTCTTAATGATGTAAAAGCCAAAGTAGACGTGATGTGTGGATGAAATATCAAGTTTTGTAAATCCAAAAATGAGTTACAGTGTGATGTCATGTTTTTTAAGTCCGAAAATCCTCAAAAATTGGCCTGGAGTGGTAAACATCTGAGATTAAAAATACAAGTCGTGTAGAAAAAAAGTAATCGTCTAAGAAGCCCCAGAATTCTGAACGGCTGACTGAAAACTCGGGAGAAGCATGGATGTGCTTCTACGAGCTCTTAAAATCAATTTTATCTTTGTCTGTTGTAAGGGACAAAGAGATGGACAGTAGTAAGAAAAAGATTAATGGAAATAGCTTTTCTCAGCGGAATGTGTATGCAAATATAAGATTGACACGCAAAGTTAAAACATCGCAAACTTCCCTCTCTGAAATAAACGATAATGCAAATTTAGATCTGCACATCGCATATCATCTTTAAACAATCAAAAGAATAATGCAATTTATCTAGACTTAGTTTTTTTATAATTTTTAACAGAATTTTTTTTGTGCTTGATTTCTTTGAAAAAAGTGAAGCACTTCTTTTTTTTGTTAACCGAGAATGTTTTGCATTTTATGTTTAGGGTGTTCATTATACATGCGAGATCCAAATATGGACATATCTCAAGTTATAGAAAAATTGGATGAAGTGAAAACGCAATTGAATGAAGGAAATTATGATGTTAAAATTCGAGGAGCAGAAAATGAATGTCTTGCTGTACATATTGAAATCAACAATGGGTGTTTTACATCAAAAGTCAGGCTACATAAAGCAATGGAGTATTTTTTGCAAAGAATGTTCAAATTAACGTATCTTGACAGAATATTGAAGAGCCCTGTTGCAGTGGTGTTAACAGAATTTGACAATATATATGACATGGGTAAGACTATTTTTAGCTTCAGTTACAGTAAATTATGAATATAGGGAAAAAGGTTATCAGATCATTTGCAATAATAAACTGTGAACAACAGAAAAGAAGAATTTTGAAAGTTGTTTTCAATTTAATTTATCGGTGTGTGTTGAGAGCAAGTTTAAATGGATTATCTGCAATAAATGCATGTTTCATATAACTGTTTCTATTTTCTATCTGGATAGAAAAAGTATTCAAAATACCACATCAGCAGTTATTTGTTTGTACACCTGACCTGAATTGTAGATTGTAGCCTTTACAAAACTGGCAACGAATTAACATGATGTGCTCAGAAACAATCCAGTAAATACTGTTTCTCTCATGCATTGAAGAGACATAAGTTGGTCGAAATGGCCATACGTAGAAACTTAATTCAAAGTGACCTCGGTATTTCACTGCTGTCCGTTTTTACCGCATTTTTCTTTAATCTTTTAATGAAATCTTAAAAACAATTGATAAAATATCAAAGTCACATTGTGTGCAAAGAGCTAATTTCAATAACTTTAAAGATATAGTAAGGTCAAATCAATAGAAAGAGCACTGGTAAAGGTACAAATTCCGCTAAAATATAAAGAAAGGTTATGGACCTAGTTTTCAATCAAGTAATTTTACATTTTAAAAATGGTTGGAAAAGTCTCTTATGCTTTTCCTGTAGATTTATGTGGAAACATTTATATTTTTTTTGGATGGAATGAAAATCTACAGTCTAATGAATCGTTTGCTCACTGATATTAAATAAGCTACTGAAGCCATTGATGATATGAAAAGTAAAATAAATCGCATAGTAATACAGGATAAAATCCGACAAATCCGAATAATCTAGACACATCTAGATCTAAATCTAAAAACAAGTAAAAGCTTTTCCAAAAAAAAAAAGCTTGCCAACCCATTAGCAAATAAATAGATATTAAATAATCAAAAATGATATCTTTTCAAATTGTTTTTGTACTTTTCAGGCCAGCATATTCAGCACTTGTTAATTTTTAAATTTACTCATTTGACTGATCATTGTACATGTTAGTATCATGTGAAGTGTCATGTTTATATTAAGTAAACATAAAAAAATGTGCTAATCATGAACATTATTTTGTTTTTATAACATGCATAAACAAATGTGCCGAATTTTGCACGTTATATTTCACTTGTCAACCTTATCTCAATTTCCCGAGCCCTAATTACAGAATAATTTTATCTACTAGTATTCGCTGTTTGTATATATTGTAAATATTGTAGTGTGAATTGACCTTTATTTTCAAGTGATCAATTTAAAGTTACACATCGTAATACTCTCTGTTTCTATGTCGATATCAAGTGATTCAAATGTCAAGAATTCTTCAACAACAGATTTAACTGTCAAAACAAAAAGACAACACGTGCATTTAATTGCTATACACAACTATTACAACCACCTGTCAATTACAAATGGGCATAAGTGATTCACGTGACACCGGACTGTCGACGGTTTGTCCGAAATTTAACGGAAGCACCGGGAGTTATATTAAATCTAAGGCCAACCCTCTGGCGTGTTGGTTATTAGTACTGAAAGAGTAATGAAATATTGCTGATGTATACCCTGCCTTTGTGTAGATATAACTTGCTAGAATTAAGAGAGCTTTTAGCAGTTTTCGATACTATACATATCTGTGTGATACTTAAACAAATGTAGTTCTGGCAATATCACATTTCTGTTACCATTTCTGTTCAAGTTCAAAAATTAAAAATTACAGTACTATACAGTTACTGAAATATATAGCATAAGAAAATTACGAGTGTTCCTTCTCAAAAGGGAGGCAACCACCGTTTTAACATAAAAATTATGCCCTGCATCCCGGATTACGAAAAGATGGAATAGGAGACTTGGAGTTACTCAATTTCAAAGTCGAGACTTCAAACTGTATAAAAACTGAGAGTTCCTTTCACTCTGTCGCTTAAAGGATAAGCTTTGGCTTTCAATGAAAAACCTTTTGATTATTTGTTCTCCATCAGCTTTAAAACATCTTTCGATTTCGGGATTTCAAATACTTTGATTTTATCTGCAATGATGAGACCTAATTAAGTCGTCGAATGGCCATATGCAGAAAATAAATTTAGAGAAACTTTGGTACTTTGTTATTTGTTTTCTTTCAAGCCAACGATGTAAATGTAAGAGAAAGAATTTCACATGATATCCTGATAACCTATTGATACTGTTCACCTATTCAAATGAATGTGCACTTTTCATTTTTTGCTTATTGTACATGTGTTACATTAACATGTATTATGATTTAAAGGAATTTCCTAGCTTTTCATACAGTAATGGTCTGGCTCGAATCAGACCTTTTAAGTACAGTATGGTCGGAGCGTACGCGTGCGGTCCAAATACGCGAATGGATGGCACAAAGCTGAAATTCTGAAGTTTTAATGAATGCTTTTATTACATCAAACACATTTTAATTACAGGTAATTATAAGAAATAGTATATATTGTATATTCAGAAATTAAACATTAAAAAGTCACACGAGTGTGAAATTAAGAGCGACGCAAGTCTTCCCCTTAAAATATCTATAAAATATTGAAAAACTCAATTCACTTTGAAGCTGGATAAAGAAATGGTTTCATCGGCACAAAATCAAGTGAATCTCTATATTTAAAAGTTAACTCTTAAATTCCCACTCGTATGACTTTTTAATTTTCACTTTCTGTATGATATACACCTTTAATTTATATTACTTCAGCTAGAACAGAAGACCAAAGTGAAGATTTAACCAAATCAGATAACGTTTTGAAACTTGATGTCACAGTAAAAAACACTGCATTTCAAAGTGATGCACATCTATATCAACATGTAAATGCATTTTTCAATGCAATGTTTCAAGCAGCCGGCCAGGAAAAATCAACAAATGGTTCCCCACCAGGTGTTGTCATCGCTATGGAAAGTATTGATGGTATGTAAACTTCATAGTCTACCTATACTTCAAATCTTTCTTCTTCATAACAAATGGTTTCCCACTTCCTGTTGTCATTACTGCGGAAACACCCAACGGTTGAAAACTAACTTCATAATGTACACGTACTTCAAATCTTTCTTCTTCATAGCAAATGGTCCCCACCAGGTGTTGTCATTACAGCGGAAACAACCAAAGGTTGAATATTTCATAATGTACACGGTCTTTTAATCTTTCTTCTTCATAACAAATGGTTCTCAACCAGGTGTTGTCAGTACTGTTGACACCACTAACGGTATGGAAAATTCATATTGTACAGTCATATACTTCAAATCTTTCTTCTTCATAACAAATGGTTCCCCAACAGGTGTTGTCATTACTGCGGAAACATCCAACGGTTGGAAACATCATAATGTACACGTACTTCCAATCTTTCTTCGTCATAGCAAATTGTTCCATGTACGTGTTTTTATTGTTTTGGAAGGAATTCGCAGTAAGAAATCCCATGCTTTACACATACTGGAATTACAAAAAACAGGAAAACAGTAAACACCTACAATGTCCAGGAACTTTAATCACATGCCACAATTTACAAGAAATCTGTACCAGAAAAACAATGATGAAAACAAGAAACAAACATAAATTACGATAGCAACACGGGATAGCCGGACTTGGTACCGGCATTAGCAAAAGCCAGCGGTAGAATTAGACAGGTTTATGGGTACCCATACCTCCCCTTTCTCTATCCCGTATCATAAACATGCGAATAAAACCCCACTATCTTTGAGAAGAAAAAACATATGACAAAACGTAATTTTGAGAGAAAGATCAAAGAGCTAGAGTGGAAATCTTTCTTCTTCACAATCCTAAAGGACATTGAATTAAAAACAAATGGTGACTCGGTGTAAACAACTTAGATAATATACGAAAATTAGAATATATAGGTGTAGTAAGCCACAATTCAAAGATGAAAAATATGTAGGTGTTGTAAGCTTCAATTAAAATATGTAGGTGTAGTAAGCCACAATTAAAAGATAAAAATATGTAGGTGTAGTAAGCTACAATGAAAAGATAAAGATATATAGTTGTAGTAAGCCATAATAAAAAGATAAAAATATGTAGATACAGTTAGCTACAATTGAAAGATAAAAATATTTAGGTGTACTCAGCCACAATTTAAAGATAAAAATATATAGGTGTAGTTGGCAACAATTAAAAGATAAAACTATATAGGTGTAGTGAGCACCAATTAAAAGATTATAATATGTAGGTGTAGTAAGCCACAATTAAAAAGAAAAATAGATAGGTGTAGTAAGAAACAATTAAACGATAATAATATATAGGTGTAGTAAGCCACAATTAAAAGATGAAAATATGAAGGTGCAGTAAGCTACAATTAAAAGATAAAAATACATAGGTGTACTCAGCCACAAATTAAAAATAAAAATATATAGCTGTAGTAAGCCACAATTAAAAGATAAAACTATTTAGTTGTAGAAAGCAACAATTAACAGATTAAAATATATAGGTGTAGTAAACCACAATTAAAGATGAAAATATATAGGTGTAATAAGCAACAATTAAAAAATAAAAATATGTAGGTGCAGTAAGCTACATTTGGAAGATAAAAATATACAGGTGTACTCAGCCAGGTTCAAAGATAAAAATATATAGGTGTAGTAAGCAACAATTAAAAGATAATAATATATAGGTGTAGTAAGCCACAATTTAAAGATAAAAGTAAATAGGTGTAGTAAGCAACAATTAAAAGATAATATATATAATTGTAGTAAGCCACAATTAAAAGATAATAATATATAGGTGTAGTAAGCCACAATTAAAAGATAAAAATATGTAGGTGCAGTAAGCTACAATTGAAAGATAAATATATATAGGTGTACTCAGCCACAATTTAAAGATAAAAATATATAGGTTTAATAAGCCACAATTAAAAGATTAAACTATATAGGTGTGGTAAGCAACAATTAAAAGATAATAATATATAGGTGTAGTAAGCCACAATTTAAAGATAAAAATATATAGGTGCAGAAAGCCACAATTAATAGATAACAATATATATCAATGACAATAACAGTCACTTAATCAGATGGAATGTAAAATAAAAGAAAGTGTAGCACAGTGGCTGTAAAGTGGTACGAAAATAAAATATGTAGAAGTAGTAATCCACAATTAATAGAAAAAAAAATATTCTAGGTGATTTCGAATGTGTTCGTGATAGAAATCTCTTCCGTATACCTGAGTATTTGATATCGGACTCAAAAGTCACCTAATGTCATATTATATATATTATGCAAATATATCATCATTGAAAAGGTAAAATCGATGTACTTATCTAATCGCAACATTAACCTTTGTTTCGAAACGATACGACGTGTAAAATTTTGAAAAACTAAATTTCAGTTATTTTTAAATATTGAGTTTAAACCGCAGACTAAAGATCTTTCTTTCCACAAATTACTAATGCTAAACCAATAAAATTTTATATCAAGACTTAAAAAAATCCTTCGATGTGATATGATTAGATAATGAGTTTAAACCGCAGACTAAAAATCTTTACATTTGAAACCCTACGAATGCCAAAACCTTTAAAATTTTTATATCGCAAAATAAAAAAAGAAAAACATCTTCTGAAGGATATGATGAAGTAAAATTTTCAAAACAATGAGTTGTGTTTGTCATTTTGAAACTTAATGTTTAAACCGCAGAGTAAAATCTTACTTTTTTAACTTTACTTATGCTAAAAAAACGTGAAATTTACATATTGTAACATTTACTCATTGACAATATCCTTTTATTCGCCATAAAAAACTCCATGGAAAGATTTAATGAAGTAACCAAAGTGAGTTGTTTTTGTCAATTTTAGAGCTTGAGTTTTAAACTACAGACTTAAAATCATACTTTTGAAACCTTACATACGCTACACCCATTCAATTTTATTTCGCAACATAAAACACCCCTTCCAAAATGAATCGATTTACTAAAATTTAAACAAAAAATGAAGTCTTGGTAAGGTCGTTAGGTTCCAATGCACTGATTGTCCTGTTAGGTAGTTAGATGGTCCGAACCCGTTGCACATAAGACTGATAAAAGAAATAAAAGGGACAACAGGAAACACATACAATGGTTGAAAATTATAATTATATGACACAATTTGCTATGGAACTACACAGGAGAGTAAGATCCAGAAAAGGGTAGTAATTGGAATTATTGTTAGCTGTATTTAATTTCAGTTCTTGTGGATAAATAATGTCTACATAATCTAAGAAATGGGGATTGTCAATAGTTAGGATATCGAGAATTTACCTGCTGTTATTATTGAAAACAGAAATAAGATTATCACTGTTTGGTATGGTTCCGTTTTGAAGTTTTTTCATGAAGTCTCAGTTTCACTCAGTTCACACTGTGAGTGCCTTTGTTTTGAATGTTGTGATTTCTGTTTCTGTGCTTTGTGTCTGTCTAACGTCATTGTTTTGGGTTTGGCGCCATTGTTGTCTGTGTTCTCGTTTTTGGCCATGTCTTTGGACTTCGATTTTTGTGGATTTCTTTCCTTTGTTCCTTCGGTATTCTACTGCCGTTGTTTCGTAACAGAACAGAAAAAGATCTGCAATGAGCTGTGTACCATTGTAACTTTTTAAAAAAACCTCTGCGTATACCTTTTAAAAGTAAACTTCTTCATCGATATAATACATTTAATAAGTACATTTTATGTACATAATGACTGGGAAAAATTTGTGGATATAAATACAGAAAACAAATGAACACTTTAGTGTTTACAACAAAACTTTTTTTTTCCCTTACCATTTAACAACCAATGTGAAACCGGTTATTTCAGACTGAAAAAAAAAACACCATCGGATATCAATATAAGTGTGATTCAAGACAACGTCTATCGTTATTGCTAAGTCAATTAAGAATTATGTCCTGTCATGGCAGGAATTTTATTTCCTGTAAAATAGATCATTAACCAGTAAAAATAGTAAACAATAGAAAATAAAATGGTAAATTATTAATTTTTCAATATTAATGAATTAAAGATAACATAACATTTTGAAATCCCCACATGCTTTGTTTTTGTCGTTTTAATTCAAAATAACTTAGGTTTTTAGTTATTTTTTATAGTACCTGGACCTGTCAAAATTCCCATTTTAGCGATCCGTCACGAATCATCGATCCGTCACCGATCAGTCCAAAGTTAAGTCAGATCATTCAAGATTCAAAATGTATCCGTCGGATCATCCATTAAACATCAATCATCCGTCAGAATTCACTGTTCCTAAGTAAGAGCTTGTTTGCACTCGTCATCCGTCATCCCTTACCATTCACCATTCAGCCAATCAGATTGCATTCTTCACGCGTCATTGTTTATTTCCATTCAGGTGAATTAAGATATCGGAATACTTACTTAGTCGAGTACTTCTGTAATGCTAATACACTGGCGTGCGAACATCAAGAAAAAGAAAGAAAAATCTGGAATAAAGAATTAATCGTTTTTCTTAATTATACTTTGAACTTTTATTTTAGATAAATGTTTAAGTCCCTTAAAAAATCTTACGAATATATTTAATGTACTTTACAACAGGAAATGAATATTTTGAAATATATAAATATATAAACCATTATTTCATTTTAACGATTCCTTTAACAGGTAGTGTTTCAAAAAGAACATTCGACAAAATTCTTGTACATGCATTCGTTGAATACTTCTTGTAAAATACTTCTATCGGGAAATACTCAAAATTTGTGTCGACATAATATCTGAAAATATTTGTATATGCTTCCAATTTGAAGTTCTTTGGAATTTTTAACATTTCCCTGGTAGTCAGACATTTGAAATTGAAATGAGAACACAATTTTCAAAAATACCATCTAGAGGTGATTTATTCCAATAATTTCCATATTTGAAGCGTTTCAAAATGATTTGAGTGTTTGCGATATAAACTTTTAATCATTTTTTTGGTAAAATATTGTCTGATTAATAGAATTGAATGTGAATTAATTGAATGTGAAAATAAAAATACAAGCTCCAAAAATACCATCTAGAAGAGATTTATTCCAAAAATTTATATTTGAAAGTGTTTCGAAATGATTTGAATGTTTGCGATAAAATCTTTTAGTCAACTTTTGGTAAAATAATATCTGGTTAATATGATTTTGAATGTGTAATTAGAATAAAATCTCCGAAAATACTATCTATAAGTGATTTATTCAATAATTGCCATGTCTGAAGTGCTTCGAAATGATTTGAATGTTTGCGATATAAACTTGTAGTCAATTTGTAACACTATGTGTTAGGTATACATGTATTTGATACATGTAGATTGTCAGTTCTTACACCGCTTTATTACTCCTATGCCATTGTAAGGAATTGTTTCTACGAATACACGTATTTTAATACAAGTACATGGACAGTTTTATAAGGGGTGTATTACTCCTATGTCATTGTAAGGAATTGTTTCTACGAATACACGTATTTTAATACAAGTACATGGACAGTTTTATAAGGGGTGTATTACTCCTATGCAATTATAATTTGCTGTTGTATTGTTTGCATTTTAAATACTTGACAGATATACATGTAGTCCGTGGGCTGGAAACACTTTCCGTGCACCCCCAATATCCGAACCAGACCGATTTTTTTCAGTTCTTCTATGTCCCCTCTTTAAAATAAAACATGTTAACACGAACATAACCTGCACGCATAGACAGTATAGGGCCACTTTTATAGTACACCATCAGAAATTCTTGTATTTTCGTTTTAACCTAAGTTTCATCTTATAGGCTCCATAATTTAATAACGATAGGTAATATGTAGTAAAATTTGGTACCAAATTAAAGCTAAATAAATATTCTTTACAATGAACATAAGTTTGGGCACTTTACGCCATTTTTATGATCTGGGGATGCAAAAAATGTACCCCTCCCCCTGCAAAAAATTGCGAAAAAATGACAATTTTAGGCTGTCAATTCCTTTCAGATAAACAACATTCGTCATCTGATCTAGTTTTTATGCCTAAC
>MJUU01000823.1:0-18777 GCA_002080025.1 Modiolus philippinarum
AAAGGAAAGCTTGAATTTAATTTTAAAACTAACCGCTAAAAATAAACTTAGTTTAAGAGAAATAAATCGTACTTTCGTTATTGGTATAAATAAGTCAATTTTCCCCAAAAAACACACACTGACATAAATCTTAGTAGATCGTTTCCACTGAAATAAAACCTTATAATATTATCTGAAATGACACAGAAAAGTGATTTTAAACGTGAAAACAAATACATGTGCTTGGAAAATCAAACATAAGCAATGTAAAATTGTTACTAGATTCCCGCTGTTTAACTAGAATTGGGCTTGTCAAGTAGTTTTGACAAGAAATGATTAGATTTATCTTTCATTGTACACTCAAAAGAACATGACCAATTGCAATGGTCTTCATATAGACTAGAATTTGAAAGTTTTACGCAAATTTTGGCTTTTTATTTGTTGATTTCGCTTTAACGGTGGACATTACATCCATGATTTTTGGAGCATAGTACAATTCGTATATGTACTTTCGTTAAAGTTGGAATATATCAGAAGTAAAGCGTTTTTCTTTCGCATTTAATGAAAATGTCGTTAATTTAGACTCAAATTTAACCCGATATTAATACCGATAAATTAAAAAAACCAGTCAAAAATAATTTGCATTCTATGATTCAAATAAATATTTCAGGTCTTGACTTTACCGTAAATAGCTTTTTATAAGCATGTAAGAGAGAACTACTATTTTCTATAACTTTAAAGATACCATATCCCGAGCACTGTTTTAAAAAAAGACGATATTGGAGAAATCGTGACCACAGGAACTTTCTACGACAGCTAAAAATTTGAAATTTAATATTTGTTCTATCATTTTAAACAAAAATTAGCCGTGTGTGATTCCGTTAACCCAAGCTCGAAAACAAAGCGTCTTTTTGGACCTTGGGCACCCTATTATTATATTTAGCGAGGGCACTCTTAATATTTCCATTAAATTTGCCTAGTTTTGCTTTTATCTCTACAACAATTCCGTCTGTTAATGACTGAAGACAAGTTTTAGATCAGTGTCCACGTACAGTTTTATTAACTAGATACTTCCTCTTTTCACCTAATTATGAAAGTATTTTAATACATGACAATTTAAGGCAATTTACAAGGCTAAAACTATTTTAAAAATATAATAATGCCATGCAATTATGGATTGTTTGAAAAACCGTGTTAATATTTTGCAACTTACATGTAATTTGTAAAGTGTTTAATTAGAGGCAATCTAATTAAATCTTGACAACTCTGATGTTATCATTAGAAAAGGAAAAATGGATTTTCAGAAAATAGTATTATTAAAATTTCGCTTCAAAAATAGCTATATTGAACTAATCACATTTTTAAGCAAGCAAATTTGACTTGTTGATAGAAAAAAGATGATAGGATGGCAGAATAACCAAACAGACATTTGATTATATAAGCAAAGTTAATAATAGCACTGATGCAAAAAAATTCTTGTATAAACAGCAGAAGTATAGTCTCTAACATTGTCTCCCGTTTATTACGTATTTCTCAAATCGAGATAGCTAAATTTTCACATTTTAATGTTCCAAGGTTCCCGAGAACTTTAAAATGTGAAAACTTGGCTATCGAGATTGTTTCTCTAATTCCTACTCATTTTTTTAAAGTAAAGTGATCTCCGTAGTTTCCATTTTCAAGATATGTCGTCATTTTGTTGCTACTATAGTTTCTATGTGTATCATTGCGCCATCCATTAAAAGGAATGCCGAGTGAAATATTCTGAATAAATATGCTAATAACCTATATATTGAGAGTTTTAGTTATAAAAATGCAAAATCCAATTTGCAAACAATGATTCACATGTTAATTTCATTAACATCCGATCGCACTATTTCTAGAAACCAAATCGAGAAATTAACATCACTGACCAATCAGCAACTGAGAACAAATCTATCCACATGTTAGTTATCATTTTAACACATTGATCATGAGGTAATTAAACTTAGATATTGAAGAAATTATTATCTCTCCGATTCAATGTTCCTTTGGTTTGCAGAATTGTATCGAAATACAAGGAGATTAAGTATAAACATTACGGCAATGACTTCAAGGAAATCAATAAATTTAAGTGTTGATCGAACGTTCAAAATAGCATCAGAAGATTATATTTCTGGTGCTATGTAAACTTGATGATTTTTCTGATAGAAAACGAAATTTCCAATCGTGATTCGACAAACCATTTCGTGAAAAAGAATACCTTTAATTATTGATGTCCAAAAAATGCAGTTTAGTTTAAGATTGAATGACTGTATAATTTCAAAATATCTGTACAAATGGTCCTTCAAAAATCAAATGTTTTGAATTTCTGTCCTTTTTTATGACAAAAAATATATACATGTATAATCAAAATTGATTAAAAACGGCTTATAGGAATAATTTGATATTTGAAGAATGCCAGAATGACATATAGTCGGTACAACTTAATAGACATACCCGCAATATCCAGTAAAAAACCGGTAATATCGGAAAAGTTACAATAGAAATCATATGTTTGTCATATTGAATATATAATAAGTATAAAAATGCTTTGCCTCTGTCACTTGTTTCAATTGTGTAAAATAATTGCAAAATTTAATAACTTTTGCATGAAACATGTGTAATTCATTTTCTGTTCGATGTGAATAGATTGGTTTAAAATATTCAAATTAAAAAGCACACACACACACACAAAAAAAAACAATCAAAGGAGACAAGATCTGATATATGTATACAAACATCAGTCATAATCAAAAAGGGGCATGGAAAATGGCGAAAGAAAGCTGCAAATAACTTTTGGTATGAGGACAGTTTGCTTTGACGACACATTCTTGAAGGTCTATTTCAGTATTTCTTAACCAATGCTTAAAATTAGGCTTTATTGGCCATGGAATTTCTTAGTTGGTCTTCCTAACAACCAGGAAGTTTTGCACAGCTGTTGTATTTAGAGCACAAACATTGCGTGTTCTATAACAAATATAAACAAAAAAGTCTGTAAATCATGAATTAATAATATTTATGACAACTGTGTAGAAATTAAATACCAGTATATTGTATTGCACGTCGAATTTAATACTAGTAAAATTTCTTATTACAGAAGTGTCAATTACTTCTGCATTTGCCATTCGAATTTGCTTAATTAATTAGTCAAAATAACCAAAAGACAACTTACATGACTAATTGTAAATAAAAAATCTGAACAGGAAGGGTTTTAACAAAGATAACAATATCTTTGATAGCAACCATTTCATTTGCGATGGTTTTTGGTAAAGGCTTCAAAATTGTGTCCACCAACGTGCAGGCGTGAAGTGTTTTTGGAACAATGCAACATTTTTTTAAATGGCCATATTCAGAGCCTAAAATTTGTAGTAATTTTGGTATTTTGTTATTTTGCAACTTCAACATTATCTTAAATGCAAAAAAAAAAATCTTACAGATTAATTTACTCGAATTTAAACTCAAAAATAAAATTATCTCTCCAGAAACCAAATGGTTACGGTATGCATAAAAGGGTAGTTTATGTCAGCGCTGAAGTACTAGTTTTGCCTATAATTAGTCTGAAATACAGTCGGTCGGATCAACTAATAGTAATAAAAAAATTCAACGGAATGATTCACAAGTTTGTTCTTTTGGACAATGTTTGATTTTCGTTCATCGAACTGAACACTTACTTCATAATTAAATTTGTGTATTGGTACATTCATTTCTTTCGAAATTGCGTTTATTGAATATTGTAAAAAAGTTCAAGTAAATGTCCACTTACAGACTTAATTTTCTACAAATGAATGTACATATGATAGTGAACTTATTTCAAAACAAGACAATTTAAAGAAATTAAGAAACATTAAATTTTTTTTTTAAATATTATAATTTTATGAATTCGTCCATTGTTCGAGAGAGCATGTCAAAATTTGCAACTTACATTTCATTTAACATGCAGTTTGTGAATTGTTTAATATGAAATTAACTAATTAACTGGTTTCGACTTCGATTTTTGTGAATTTCACCCCTTTGTTCCTTCGGTATTCTACTGCCGTTGTTTCAACTTTGATTTTTTTTCATTGGAAAGGGAAAAATAGATTTTCAGAAAATAAAATAATCCAGATAGCGCTTTAAAAATAACTTTTCTGTACTAATTATATTTTTAACAAGCAATTTGGGCTGTTTAAAGAAATAACAGGATCGTAAGAAGACCAAACAAAAGTCTAAAATAAGCAAACTTGACAGATTTTGATATTCAGAAAAATGAATAAAGTTTGCTTTGGCAAAAACTTGGACTGATGGTTTATATAATCAATACAAAAATAAGAATTACAAAGGAAAGCCTCCCACAGTGACATGCAAATAAAAGCAAACAACCTAAACATATGTATGCGTATGTAGATTCCTTGTAATGATGGTATTTTGACAAAGGTCCCTCCCGCAAGTTTAAATTAAAGCTGTGTCAAAATAAGGTAACACTGATCATAAAAGCTCTTGAATGTCTTTATATCCTCGTGCTGTAACAAGGAATTCTTGTACAGCTGTTGTTGTTTCAGTGCAAATATATTGCGTGTTATTCAAACTAAGATCATATAACATTAAGAAAACCTCAAGATATGGAATTGAAAATTGAATACTAATTTAACTAAAATGTACAAAAGTTTCTTTTTTATTCAAATTCTGCATTCACTGGTTCATGTAAACCAGAAATAAATAAAACGAGCAATTGTGGTAAACAACGTATTGCATAGTTTTAGAAAAAGAAGATATACTTCGCAGTTATCCCTAGGTTTTTTTTAGCAAAAACCCAGGGATATCGGCATAGCTGTTTCCATAGGTCCGTCCGCAATACTTCCATGCGACGCCAATTCGTTTTACAGTTTTTCAAATAACAAATACCGAAGTTACTGTTACTTTGGATTCTGCATATGCGCATTTTGATAACTTATGTATCTTCAGTGCAGATCAATTCAAAATATTTGGAAATATATATACATATACCGAAAAACGTGTAAAGGCTGATAGAAAACAAAATACCAATAAGATATAAATAGAAATCAGCTAAGGACAGAGCTATACAAGAGAGAGATGCTCCTTAGTTTTTTGTTAAAAATTTGTTAAATTTAGGCAAAAAAGTGTTGCGAGGTGGTTATATAATGCAAAAATACAACAGTCAGTAGAATGGTTAACTACCTGAATTGGGCTAAGTCAAAATAAAAAACAAAAATAAGAAAACATCTGAATTCAAAAGATAAAAAAGGGGTTAAAAGCCCAATATTTCGACATAAAATGTCTTTTTCTAGGGCAAAGTAAAAATAAAAAACACGTGTAAACACGCTAGAAGAGTCGTCACCTCCAACAGTTTTGTATAAAATTCAAAAATAGCCATTTCAATCGTAGGTTAAAAATTGTAGCTAAAAAGTGCACATACCAAATATTCAGGGTTGACTGATGGGTAAGAATTTCTGTCCATTGAAAAGAAAACCGCTTTGCTGTCACATTACTAATTTCCTATTGTTTGAGCATCAAGTTAAAAAAAAACACCGTTTGACAACAAAGCATTATTTTATTTTTAAAAATGAATGATTTCGTCGTCAGCGATACTTGTAAACAACATACGAACGAATAAAGATAGAAAACGCTTCGTCCAATTGCGTCGAATTTGGTAAAAGTAACTACTTAAAAAATCGAGAATTGACGAAAAATATAGAAATCATCTTTCCAATATGTTTCTATTGAATAACTACTAAAAAAATCGGAAATCGACAAAAATATAGAAATCATCTTTCCAGTATGTTAGTACTGTATACCTCCAAAAAAGGAAAAAGATCAAATGCTGCTTGTTAGATTTGAGTATCGCAATTGCATTATGTTCAGTGCTATGTTATTTAATTTTACTTGTGGTAGTTTGATACAAACCTAGAGATTGAATATTCACTATCTTACAAAACTCATCATTTCTGGATACACCTATACAAAGTCGAAATGATCTGTTGATGTCAATGTCTGTAAACAACTCTAATTTGCATGAATTAAGTTTGGTTCCTGGATATGGACATTTATTCCACGCTTCATTTGATATTGTATTGATTAAATATATCAGCTGCCTGCAAAAACAAGGAAAAAACATAGTTAAAAGTAATTTGAATTGCAGTATGTTGTAAGGAAACAGTGAATATGAGGCATGAAAGTCAAACGCCCAATCATTTTAACTATGAAAAATTGTTATTGTGCTGAACGGATCCAGGCAGCTCAAACCTATGTAAAATCAGGGACTAGCAAACACAAAAAATAAGCAAGAGGGTGATTGCGACTTGCAAAATTGTATTCGACCAATACGTGACGATTCGCACAAAGATACACGCCACAATAAATGAAGTATTAACAGAGTGAACACTAAACAACATGATTATCATCAGGTAACCGAAGGGTTAAGCATGATTTGCTCCACGAGTGGCATGTGTCACTCTATAACTGGAAAGTACAATGGTATTCCTAATTCGGTATGTGTCAATCTAGTTATAAGTAGGGATCTATTGAAAGATGTACTTCTTCATTTGTGAGATAGACACATTATAATAAGATAACATGTTTACTGCCATGATTTTCTGCCTTATAGTACAATTCTATCCTTAGTACCAAATTTAGGCGATCTTCCAATATGGCTTTGAATTAAATTAGGTTTTTGAAAAATAATTACTGTACCATCTAATGGGGATATTATTGACATGATCTGTATCATACTCCCAAGTGCACTCCACAAATCCTTCCCAGTCATAGGTAATACAAGAAAAATTCTGTACTTTGATGTTTTGATCTGAAAAATATTGAAAATTGTATTTCGATATAACAGACTTCTAAAATTGAAGTTAATGGAATGATTGATGAAAATATGTAGACTTAAGAAGGACCAAAATGTGAAAACAATAGAATGTAAAATTTCAAACTATAACTGGTCTGTTTAAATTTGTCACTAAAACGGCAAGAACTTTGTAAATATGATCATTTTCCTTTGTATTTTTACGCCTTCAATTATATGTTAAACTAAACTATAATCATTTGCACTGCAAATAACGTAAAACTCTAGTCTGTTGAATAAACAAGTGATATTATATACCCTAGTTAGTGTGTAATTGTGCGAATTCTCTCCCAAAGAAAGTAATATAACCCATAGGCTTTCACGAGGGTGGTCATATTTTTCGAGGGGAGTTAATTGCAGGGACGACAAATCAACTAGGGACATAACTGTTGTATCAAATCAAGTCATGTAATAAGGTACTTTGTTACAGCACATTTCTAAGGAAAACCGAAAGGCGGACCAAATGATATTTTGAAAAGGCCTATAACTGGATCATAGTTAATTATAACCCTCTTTTGAATGAAATTAACCCATGTGAAGACCAAAAATGTTTGTATAAAGTACATGCATATTAGTTTTTAACATCTTTCCTCTTTCAGAATTACTATTAAAGTATGACGAACCTGGTTGTGATGTTGTTAATGAACTATGAACTAGCTGAAAACAACAGTATATGAGCCAAGTTGAGGTGATGTATCGCAGTGTTCTTCCCTTGTTGTACAGTCCAATGTAGCAATGTTCCATTACTAGAATGTTTTCGTATATAAATCTGAAATTAGAAAAAAACTTAAGTCATGTTTTATTGACGGTGATGCATAAACCGCATAAAGTTCTGTCTATAGCAGAACAACAATAGAAAAAAACCTATAATCAGTCGTTTCGATTGAAAGTAGCGATAAGAAGGTGCTTCGGAATATAATAAAGGTATTATATTCGACTGTTTGAGTGGAATTTTACTACAATCAATTTTTCCAATGGTAATAAATGACTGTAATCAGGTGCTCCAGATGCTAAGTAGCCCTTATTAGGTGGTCCGGGTGGTAAATGGCTAATTAAGTGATAATCGTATAGATTAACATTGCATCTGGCTGACTGGTGTCCGATAATGAACTCAGAATCTACTGCAAGATGTTTAAGGTAGATCGACACTAATACACGATGCATTCGATTGGCGCATTTGCGAAACACGTATCGGATGCGGAATTGACTTGATTTTCAAGCCGGAATATTCCTTTATTGGTCTTTCCTTTGTGACGTCATGATAGATTAACATACACTTTCCCGCGAATTAGCTTCCTTTTCCCGTAAATATTGTCTATTTTGTTAACTTTATCAAATATCTTTCTTAATCAAACGGTGACACATAGATTTTTACAGATCAACATACAGCTGAATTTTATATCTCTGAAAAAACGAAAGAAAAATATGAAAAAAATGAAAGATAGTTATTTCATATGAAAGCTAAATAATAAACATGAGATTTTTATCAGGATCGATCTACTTTAAATTATTTATTAAAATACCTCGCACAAAGATTACGATGATACAGCCATCCCGCCAGCTTTCAGTAAAATTTAAAAAATGAGGATTCTAGGCTATTGTTATTAAAATTATTCATGATATAATGGAAAAAAAAAACACAAAGTGGTCCAATACTCAGATTCATTCCTCTTTGGGTGCAAATTGAAAAATTTCTAAAGATTTCCTCTTTTACCAATTGCTGTAAACCAACTTATTTTCGGGATTTTCGCAAATGTGAAAATATGGGGAAATTAAACCGTCGCGAATATTTCTAATTCTAATACAATGCACTAGTAGATAAATAAATAGCGAAAATTAGTTGTCGAGAAGTTTATCAAGAGGGACAAAACGCAAAATAAATTAGCCGCGAAAATAAGCTGGTTTACAGTAACCGTCATTATTTTTAACATTGATTGATTCATTTATTTTAGTTAACACCAACTTTAGCAATGGTTTTTTTTATTTTGATGAAGAACGATGTTAAGCTCATTTTTGAAGGCCTCGTGGCGAATTCAAGATTAAGAACAACATAAAGGTGTTGTTTCATTGATTAATTTTACAATGTATTTCTAGAGATTTTGTATCATGTGCATTTACTCCAGATCCTTTCTATGAAACCTAGTTTCACCTTTGTGCAAAACCCTGTCCTTTACTAATTTAGTTTTACTTTAAAATCATGTCCATTCGTTTAACTCTTAGACACTTAAAATGTTCCTTGCTCTTTATCAGACTTTCTCAGATTTTTGGAGTTTGCTCTATTGATTTGATTTTTTTTGCAACGATAAAATGTGAATAGTGCAATTAAAATTTACTGCAAATTCAATGCATTAAGTATCTGTGCTGAACGATTTGTAATGTGGATTAATATATTGTCTGCAAAATTTAACTTTTGTTGAAAGTGTCATTTGTTATTCATATCTTACAATATCTTAATTCGAAAATTTTGTTTAAAACTGCGGCGCAAAGTTCTATCCTTAGATGATTTTTGGCTTCCAGATGATATCTTTTTGATTATTGAAAATTTTTTATCATTATTTGTTCTCTAACATCTTTTATACATCTATACGATTTTCAGATTTCCAGTCTTTTTTCTTTTTTTCTGCACTGAAAAAACATAAGTTGTCGACATGGCCATATGCAAAAAGTAACTTTACAGTAACTTCGGTATTTTGTAATTTGTGAAATAATAATAGAGAAAATTAAAGCAAGATTTTTACCTTTGCGTAGAAATCCTCAACTTTCAGATGAATGGGGTAAAATGTATGCACATTCAGCAATCTCGTGTTAAAACTCATTTATGGATTACAATAAGTCGAGTGAATTTTACATATTAGGATTAATTAAATTTGTCGACGTTTATATCAACGTAGCAAAGATACACTTTTTAACAAGTGAAACAATAGTATTTTGCATTGGCTATAAAATTAAATCTTCCATCTTCCACGAAAACCCATGATTGCAATTACTTAAATAACCATTCAGGTTTCCCAATGTAAAAAAACAAAACCTTCTCGTTTTGACCTGATTAGAATCAGAGGTTGTGTGGCGAGGTTGTAGTTAAAATTTCAAATTGCTATTTCATCTTACATTTCTTCAAAAACAATGACTGGAGAATTTAACTATTTAAATGCTTGAAATTTGATATGATGCCTCGACATCATTCTGGATACTATTAATATTTTATAGAGGGCTAGAGGGATGAACATTTTTTAGTTATTTTCATTGTAATCGTATCGGTCTCTGCATGTCTAGACTTTAAAACAAATGTTTAAGGATTAATTTTTGTTCTTTAGAAATTTTAACAGTATAATTTTGCTTATATAAACAAAATGGTCCATGTAATATTTTTTTAAATTTAGGTTGGAAAAGATGGGGGGGGGGGGGTCTTTCAGGAATTTGGCCCTAGATTATGAAAAAGCGGAATCAATTCTGATTACACTTAATGACATCGTAGTACAAATTATATTTTATCATACGTAAGTTTGACACAATACATATCATGAAAACAAAACTTCAGTTGTGTTAAAAAGATGAACAAAGGATGAAAATATGTAACCAAAACATGAACATATGGTTTCAAAGACTCTTCATTAATTGTAACCTATCCCAAAACTTGTCAATCCTGAATGCAATTGTAACCTATCCCAAAACTTGTCAATCCTGAATGCAATTGTAACCTATCCCAAAACTTGTCAATCCTGAATGTTAGGGTACATGGCAAGACAATGACATCAATGCTCGTCATATTGTTAGCTCACTTTACCAAAGGGTCAGTGTGCGCTGTTGCCATCACTTGGAATCCCTTGTCCGACCGTTAAACTTTCACATTTGAAGCAAATTCAACCAAACTTAACAGGAATGATGAATGTAAGGTCTTTTTCAAAGGTTGCGCATTTCGTTCTGATCCGAGAAAAAAAACATGGCTGCCTGCGTAGAACTTGGATTTAACTTTGGACCCTATGAGAAAATTCACATTCTCATCTTCTACTCTAGTACCCCTGAAGCAAATTCAACAAAATTTTACAGGATTGATGTAAGGAAGGTCCTATACAAAGATTGATCATTTCGTTTCGAACAAACTAAAACAAGACCGCCAGTGTGGAACATAGATTTACATTTGACCTCTGAGAAATTAATCATTTACTATGAAATTATTGACGCAAATTTAACCAAATTGTATTGGGATGATGTATAGTAGGTCCTGTATTAAGAGTGCTCATTTCGGTCGGATCTGACAAAAAAAATGATGCCAGCATGAAACGAAAGGAAAAAATATCATTTTGATGATCTTTTCTGAAACCACTGACTAATTCAACCAAAAACTGTAGCAGAACATTAGACCCTAAGAAAAAAAAAACATCATTTTTGGTCATCAGCACAGACATGGCTTACTAGTAATGTGAGAGGCATTTTGTCAGGTGAGCAATTAAACTATTACTGTTGAAAGATCTATTTTGTTCAAGTAACTGATGTCATCATGTAACAATGATGAAGGTTCCAATTAGGCTTTATAGAAGGGGAACTTTAAGTTTATATCCCATAAATACGATAACAATTGTATTTGTAATATGTAGAAATTTGTATATTTTACGGTCGTTATTTTTGAATTTGTTCACATTGCATCATAAGCTTAAAAAACTTCAAAATATTTAGAGTAAAAAAAAAGAAAATGCTAAAATATTGAGCAACAATAACTGTTTTATTTTTTTTAATTTCATACATCCCTATCATTGATTTAATATCTAAAAGAATTATTTACCATTTTGTAACTGTTTTCTATTAGATATGATCTAGATCGAATGGCGATAACATTGACGAAGAATTCTATTGAAGTTTTTTTTTAAATCCAATACTTTAATTTTAAAATCATATAATACGTAAAATGTTTGGCGATATCAAAATTACTCTCTATGTCATTAAGTATGATCATACGAAATATCGTAACAATACTCTCTTTAATTAAAGAAATATTGAATTTTGATGATTGTATAGTTTCTTTTTTCCATGAGTATATAATGTACTTCTTTCTGACAATTTTTTAATAATGGCTTCCCTCTTATCTAAATGCTACTGATGTTTTATCCTTGAAACACGTTTATAATATAACAAAAATTACTGTTTTTTATGCACCTTTGGTATTTTTGTACTTTTTAGAACACCCTTAATTTCAAATCATGGATTTTCTCATGAAAAACATGGTCTGTCGTATAGATCAAATAAAAGACGACCTACAGGAAACCCTTAAAAACTAATAGTATGATGAAGTGATTGCGATGAAAAGATAACAGGAAACGCCTACAATGACCAGAAATCACGATTATATGTCATAATTCGCTTGGAACTACACAAGAAAAACATCAATAAAAAGAGAAAAATCAAACGCACACAACGATAGGAACTCGAAATAGTCGGACTTGTTACCGGCACTAGCAAAAGCAGGTGGTAGGGTTAAACCAGTGTTTGGGTACCCACACTTCCCATTTACCTATCCTGTTTCCCTATAGTATAATAAACATACAAGGAGCCTAGTCTACTGATAAAACACTGTCGCAGTACTGAAAGAAAAACCAAACTCAAAACTCCTCGAAGAGTTCGGAAAAGAATCATCCTGTTTTTTCACTAGACATCGGCAGTATCAGTGAGAGGCCAGTATACTTGTAAAATCTTCAGGTCATTTGATCCCAAAGCCAATTTAACGGATTCTTGCAGAATATCCCGTCAATATCCTCTATTGTGTAAAGAATTCAAGTTACGTCCAAATAGTTCTGGATTTTTCATAAGTTTTTGCCACTTTTTAAAAACATATCCGTAAAAACGATCATGAGAAATGCCCTTAGTGATAAGCTGTTTTCGGGTCACGCCATAATGTTTCGATATCAAATGTTCATATGATATCTTCTAAAAAAATCTTAGATGTAGTTCACAATTCATGAAATATGTAACCTTGTTTTAAAAGTTTAGATGTGATAGTAAGAATACGCTCATCAAAGTCGTCAAGAGTAGAACAGATGCGTGTGAATCGTACCAATTAAGATATTTACACCCCTTAGCATGGAGCACGGAACGTCGCTGTCAAGAAAATGAAAATTAGTAATCATCCCTTTTATCATATATTTTAGTTTCAATTTTACCAGAGTCAATGATTACAGTTAAATTCAGGAAAGGGCAGTGTTAAGAATCATTGTTTGCTTTATTGAGTTTCAGTTCCTGTGGGTCGATGAGGTCCTCATAATCTACAAACTGGGGATTGTCAATAGTAAGGATATCGTCGATATACCTACTGTTATCATTGAAAATGGATATTACGTTGTCGCTGCTTTATATGGTTCCTTTTGTAGTTTTCTCATAAAGTCACGTTCGTAATGGAACAGAAAAAGATCTGCAATAAGAAGTGCACAATTGGTACCCATAGGAATTCTAATGATCTGTTGATAATATTGCCAAAACGAACAAAAATGTTGTCTAACAAAAGATCCAGTGCCTCAATCATATCATCGCAAATCCAGGAACAATGATTGTTGTAAGTGATTTTAGAGAAGAATCCTTGCTTTTTATTACAACAGATGAACTGCAGACCATAAAATTAAAACAAAACCCATGTAATAAGTTGTCCTAAAATTAGAATTTAATGAAATTATTTTGGGGCTGTATAAAGGGTAGAAAAATCATATCTGTCAATAAATGAAACTGGTCTATTTATAGAAATTAATTTATCCAAAACTTCATTAGAATTATTTTACACCACAGTTTTGACAAGTTTTTTCACAGTATTTTATAACTCCTTTAAACGGGTAAATGCACTGGTAAAATAGATGGATAAATTAATAGTAGAACAGTTACTCACTGCCGAAATAAAACGATATTTGTAGGGTGTTTTGTGAAGCATAGGGGCCCGTTCATAGTAGGCAAGGTGTTATCTTTAGTTGGATCATGGGGCATTGTATCCTTGGAATGATGTTGGGTCAACGTTAGTACGTTTGAAAGTGTTTGACTTGGCCTATTCTTTTTATTTGACATCGATATAGTATTTCTTTCAAATACGGGCAACGTTGTGTGAAGTTGTATCGATCGGTACAAACACACATTTTTTACCAAGACCTCCTAATTTAAAATTAATTCTTAGGAGGTGACTCATAATAATTATCTTTATCTTGATTGTCCGTTTTATGTTAAAAATGTCATAATAATGAGATTGCTTGAAACATTTGCCATATGATATTGGATATGTAAAAAATAAGATGACTATAATACTTCTATTAAATACTAAAAAATTTCAAAAGGAAGAAAAAGTTTAACATTTTGAATATTTAACCAAATTATTATTATTATTTGTTTTTAAACTTTTACATTTTTTGACATTTAATCAAACATCGAAATATGTAATCTGAACTTTTATTTTTGACTATTTCGCTTTTTAAAAGTATCGAGTTTTCGAAGTTTGACTAAAAATACAAAACTTGTAAAATCACTGATACTGGTATTGTAATTTCCGGCATACGAGCTATAGGTTAATGTTATCAACAATGTATAGACCCCCTTTTCCACCGTGCATTTGAAGAATATTTCAGTTTTAACCATGAGTTAAGTTAGACGATAAGGCTAGGGTGGACAGTGACCGGAAGGGGGGGGGGGGTAATTTACCTTAGTGTGTTCTTTTGTTTTCAATAAACTATACTACATCTAGCTTTAAAAGTATCGACGAAGATAAATACATATACAGCTATGTATGCGTTATTTCTGTATAGATTTGTTTATTATTCAAAGATGTTTCTAGCTTTAAAAGTATACTACTAGTATATGAAGGTGGGTCCCAATGGGTATAAGCGGGAAGCGGAATTGGCCTTTCTCGAGCGAGTTGGAAACGGGATCTTGGCAAAAAATTGCATGTGAAAATGGTAAAGGATGTCCAGCATGAAGCGGGAATTACTGAAAATTTAGCCTGTGGAACGGGAAAAAGTGGCCCCCTGAAGAGTTTGTAAAATGTTTTCCCGCCCGTGAAACGGAAAATGGTAAAAAAAATTCGTTTAAGTGAGCCCATTGAGACCCCGTTGAAGACATCTACACCATTGACGTCAATTTTCCCTTTCGGGAGGCAGGATCCCGGGAGTAAGGGTTATTCTGTAGGGAAATAATTAAATCCAAATTAGAAGGCAAAAACGGTAATGGAACAACTCTTTTACTGTAGTGTCAGTGTTATCCTTGCATAACTTCTATAAAAATCAAAAAACACCAAGAAACAGAGACATCACATGAGTACAGGATAGAAAAGAAAAATTAAGACACACAAACAGTTGAACAACACGGACCCAATACAAACTTTGGGTTAGATGAGATACACCAGTAGAGTAAGCATCCTCTGCTTCTTGTAAGACACTCGCCGTGTTGAACATGTCAACTCCGGTAGTAAGGTCGAATCTGGTAGAGAAAAACAAAATTTAGTTGTAAAGGGAAAGATCTGTTCTCATCTTGGAAACAGATATCCCATAGCGATCCACAAGATCGTGATGGCTACTGTAAAACTTCAGTAGTGATGACTTAGTTATTTGTAACACACTCTTGCTTAAGTAGTCTATTTGTAAGCAACAGAGCTCTTTCAAGGAAGTCATTATATCGACCACATTGTATCGGACAAGAGTTTTGGGAATAGCACTTTTGAAAGAACTAGTTACAAGGTGCTGTTTTAGACTCTTCCCTTTTCTGAACGCTGTAATAGGAGGCGATATGTTCGTCCGCGAGATAGATTTGAAGTTGTGTATCAAAATGTTTTTGATATCTTCGTTGTGAGGGTGATATTTCAGGACCAACGGAATCCTGTCGTCGATATTTCTCACCCTGTTCTCCATAGTTGCAGATCTGGATTATTTTTAGCTCATCTGGCCTAAAAGCCATGTGAGATTTTGCTATTACTTTGCGTCCGTCGCCTGTCCGTCAACAATTTAAAAATCTTCTCTGAAACTGAGAGGCTAATTGTAACCAAAGTTGTCTTGAATAACATCTGGGTATGTAGTTTCAAAAATGTGTTCGATTAGTCCGCAGCCCAAACAACATGACTGCTGTTACTAAAAATAGAACATAGTGTTAAATTTGCTGTTTTCTTTGCAAATAACTCAAACTCAATTACAGATATCAAAATTCTGACGGTTTAGAAATAACCAGCAAGGGGAGATCTGCAAGCGCTGCACATGTAGAAAATCCGAAAACTGGTCTCGGAGTAATTGCCTTTTTCCGTAATTTTTTTGTAAAATTATTTTTATACAGTCAAGATCTACTTATGCTGCAATTTTCAAAACAATCTGATGTACCATATAGTTGTTATTGCTCCTTTTTCTTAATTTTTTCACGATTGCTATGCGTTTTGAATTATATTTGAAAAGCTATATGAGATGGAGTTGAAGTTTGAATAGCATATTTTAGTAAACTGTATTGGAATGATGTATGGAAAATCATATTTTGATCATCTCCTTTGAAACCACCGAAGCAAAATCAAACCAAACTTAACAGGAATGATGTTTTGGAGGTCCTTCACAAAAACTGTTTATTTCATTACGACTCAAAATAAAAGAAAAGAAAAGAAATATACATGGTACCAGCGCAGAACGTACATGTAGTTTAAAATATACCCTATGGGGAAATCATCTTTTTTCATGATCTTTTCTAAAACTATTGATGCAAATTTATCTAAACTGTATTTGAATAAATGGTGGCATCTTCACTAATTTTCAGCCAAGTATACGATCCGTCCATCTCCTCTTCTGGAAAAAAAGAGGAGCGAATCGTAACCCTTGATTAGGGAAGATAGATGTATGGAAAGTCGTTCCCTATGGTGGTTCATTTACAGAGGACGTTTTAGGAACTCCTAGCTACTAATTGAAGCATATTCAACAAAATTTTACAGAAAAATGTGTGGAAAGTCTTTTTCAATAATTACACAGGTCTGATGAAAACCTTGATCGCCAGGGATGACATATTTTATCTTTGACACTATAGGAAAGACCTAATGTAAATTTTGTTTGAACTTTATAGTTTGACTTCGAGGCAGAAATACAAGCTCAGCCTCCTGAGTCTCTAGTTTTAATTATATTGGCATATTTTGCAGTACAATTTACAAAAAAAAAAGACAAAAAAAAACTATAAGAGCCATGGGTACAAATTGTGCACCTATAAATGCAGACCTTTTTCTTTTCTGTAACGAAAAAGACTTCATGAAAAAACTTGGAAACGGAACCATGCAAAACAGTGATAAACTTGTTTTTCTATTTTCAATGATAACAGCAGGTATATCTTTACTATTGATAATCCCCAGTTTTTAGATTATGTAGACATTATTTACCCGCAACAACTGAAATTAAATAAAGATAAAAGTGATTCCAAATACTGCCCTTTCCTGGATCTAACTATCATTATTGACTCTGGTAAAATAAAATCTGAAATATATGATAAACAGGATGATTTTGATTTCGCTATTACTAATTTCCCTTTTCTTCTAGCTCCATCCTACGGGGTGTATATTTCTCAACTGGTACGATTCGCACGAGTTTGTTATACTCTTGGCGATTTCAATGAACATAACCTTACGATCACTGCCTAACTTTCACAACAATGTTACAGATATCATAAGTTGTTAAATACATTTAAGAAGTTTTATAATAGATATGAACATTTGATATCTAAATATGGCGTTACTCGTAAACAGCTTATTACTTAGGGCATTTCTAATCCTCGTTTTTGCGGAAATGTTGTTAAAAAATGCCAGAAATTTATTAAAAATCCAGAAAAGCTGGGACGTAACTTACATTCTTTACGTAATAGGGGATATCGGCAAGATATTCTGCTTGCATCCGTTAAATTAGCTTTAAAACCTAGTGACCTGAAAAATTTGCACACATACTGGCCTCTCACTGATACTGCCGATGTCTACTGAAATTTATGATGATTCTTGACCAAACCCTTCGGGAAGTTTTAAGTTTGATTTTTCTTCAGTGGAGCGACAGTGTTCCATCTGCAGACTAGGCTCCTTGAGCTAGCCGGCAGTTTAGCGGCGAGCACCCCTTGACTCATCTTTCTATTTTTCTCTCCTATAAAATTGTTGTCATGGAGTAAGTAGTCTACCTGTATTGGGTTTTATTCGTATGTTTTTATACTATAGAGAAACGGGACAGATAAAGCGGGGTTGGGTACCCATAAACCGGTTTAACCCTACCGCTGGCTTTTGCTAGTGCCGGTACCAAGTCTGGCTGTCCCGAGTTCCTATCGTTGTCTACTTTTGTCCCCTTTCTAATACGTGATTTTTCTGTGTAGTTCCCTGGCAGATTGTGGCATGTAATTATAATTATCAGCCATTGTAGGTGTTTCCTGTTATCCGTTTTTTTTACATGGTACCATTTTTTGATGAATATGGAGAATATCAAAACAGTACTCTTAACATGCAATGTTAATTTTGAAATCTCTGATTATTTAAGATGAAAAACAAAAAAATGCAATCTATCGTATCTATATATGCATATATTTTTTGTCAATCAAAGAAATAACTACATTCTCCTTTACTATACATACCACATATGCATTGCATGTCTTCTTTCCCTACTATCCTCGATTCTCGCCCGCTTTACTCAGGGTGTCCGTCCCTTTCCTTTACTCCTGGGTTCCTGCCACCCCTAAAAGGTATGAACTGACGTCAATGGTGTATATATAGTCTCTAACATTGTTTCCAGTTTATTACGTATATTTCTCACATCGAGATAGTTAAATTTTCACATTTTAAAGTTCGAGGTTTATCCAAGAACTTTAAAATGTGAAAATTTAACTATCGAGATGTGAGAAATTATCGTAATAAACCGGAAAACAATGTTAGAGATTTTTTCTCTAATTCCTACTCAATTTATTTGACGTAAAGCGATCTCCGTAGTCTCCAGTCTCAA
>MJUU01000823.1:18958-28964 GCA_002080025.1 Modiolus philippinarum
CGGTTGCACTATTTCTTGAAACTGACACGAGACAACCAATCAGCAAGTGAGATCGATGTCTAAACATGTTGATTATTAAGTTCATCTAACAGCATTTGGGAAGTATTTATTTTGAACAAGAATTAGAGAAACATGTATATCTTTAGGCTAGATGCATTTTAAAATAAAAATCTTCACACGGATAACAGACACACAGATGTTGATTAATGCCCTTTTCTATCCCATCCCCTGTCAAAATGTTATAACTGGAATACTCTTTATATTCTATATATTGATAATCATTAGCCCATAGCTACCAGCTATAGCCTATAAAAACCAGCCGATTCACAGTATTCTATCAGTGATTTTTATTAGATTGTACATTTGTATTTTTAGTCAAAAATAAAAATTTCTTACTTTTAAAAAAGCAAAATAATCAAATACTAAAGTGTAGAATACAAATTTCAAAGTTTGATAAAATGTTCAAAAATGTAAAAGTTTGAAAATTTAAAAATTTTAATACTTTGGTTAAATTTTCAAAATTTTAAAACTTTTATTCATTTTGAAAGTTTTAGAATTTTGAATTGTTAGGTGTTACACGGACCATCAGTAAAGCATTGATAAAGATGTTTCTTAAAAGTTTTCCTCAATAAATTTAGCAGCCCTTTGTATAATTATTACGGTAGCATCTAAGGAAGTTCTTGAAATCATAGTTGATAGATAAAAATTGCAACAAAACAACAAGGATCAACGAGGACAAAAATGAAATCAAAGAAAACACTGTATCAAATAAGTTAACACATAAATGTAGAATCTGATTGTGCATCCTGTCAACCGCAAGTCACAATTCGATATTATAAATTTGATTTTTATCCTAACTACTTTAGTTTTTGTCTTTGACAAAGAGGTTTTTTTTATATAAATCTATATTATTCACTGCATGACTAAGATGTGAAAGCAAGTAGATGCTAGGGCGCCTGAACGGGTCTACGCGTTTTCCACGAAAAGGCCTTGTTTGGGAGCATTATTCGTGAAAATACCCGTAGTTGTGATGCATAGTTTCAAAGGTTAAAAAAACGTGAATACTTTAAAAGGTACCACAGTCATGACACCCGATGTAAGCAATCAAGTCATAAAAATTGCATAGCACATCAGTTTAAGACTTTTTCTTATTGATAATTAGTATTTAAGTTCTTTTTAAACCAACCAAATGATCAAGTAAAAATACCAGGAAATTGGTTCGAGTTTTGAGCACTTAAAAGGCATTAATTAATGTATAGGGAATGGCTATATTTATTTTTGAGTTCCATTGAACTATAAAAATTTTATGTTTCCTGTCGTTTAACATAATGCGCTTCGCGGATTATTCGTTGTGAAGAGTCAAATATTCAGTGAGTTAAAAATAAATTACAGCCATTCTTTTAATGACTTTTTGACTATCTAGAATTAGTTCTGATTTCAATTTCAAATTGATTCAAATGAATAAAAAATGATATTAATTAAGGAACTTCTGGTGTAACTATACCTGTGCATAATTGTATCTTTGGTTTCCAGACTAATTAAAATTATTCTACAAACTGATCTTATTTTAGTTAGACTTTATGCATACCAATCTATTGAACCTTTAATTCGCATTTGAAACACATGCTTTGTTGCTTTTATCAGTTGTTTAAACGTCTGAAACCAAAGGATTTTTATTTTTATTTATTTTTTTTACAAATTTTCCACGAAAATTCATGATCGTAGTTGTGAATACCCGTTTTTCCGTGGAAAAACAATTGTTAATTGTATTTGACCTGATTTGCATTGTTGTTACAATTACATGTATCTCCTTTCTTTACAATAACTGATACAAGGAAATATAAAAATTAAATGGTTTATTCGGGATATCAAATAGCAATTGTAAGATAGTAATGATTTTAAAACAAAATATTTTACATATCTAGATGTAAGACCTTGGTTAATGGGAAAAAGAAAAGACACAAAAATGTAATTACAACACGTATCTATTTACAGAATATATACATATTAATAATATATAATGACATTAAGTTTGAAGAAAGTAGTCGTTCTTTTATAGACTGGCATGTCGTCTTGATGACTAGACTGTATATGAGAAGAACATTGTACAATACGGGACTTCTGAGTCATGTTCCTTCCGGAAACAAATCTATAATTATACGAAAAAGTCAATACATCAATACCTTGAGAGGAACTCACTAATTAATTAAAACTGTTGAGCTAAGGACGATTTATGTTAAATCTATTTGTAGCGCTTCAGATTAATTGTTTTCAATTAAAATTTAGTTCAATTATTGTCACGTAGGACAAATTACAAGTACACTTCAATTTAATAAATAGTTTGTTTTTAGGTGGTACATATTTTTATTCAATAATTCGGGAATCTTGTTTTCCTTCTTAGTGGTATTTGAGGAGGTCGTTTTCGCCTTCAATTACACGAAAGTTCCTATCTCGAAATTCCCGTATTGGAATTATTATTTTGTAAAAACATAACATGTCAATGATATTTGAAACAATTTATTTTGCTCATAGTATATTTATAATCATGTGAAACTGTAATCTTGTTGATAAGTTACCGATAGAAAAAAAAATTAAACCTAAAGAGCCAGTATCAGATAATTATTGGTGATATTGTCTTTAGATGTTGTAAACTGGCTTCGGGCCAGTCGAATCTTTGTCAATAGTTGTCATGTTATATTGATGGGCACGTTTTTGAAATTGGATTGCACAGCCGTGAATTGATTGTAACCGTAAGGATCAGAAAGGAATGTGATTTCAGCCAAGCACGGTAAGTCGTCTATGTCTGTGTTACATCTAAGGACTTATCCTATAGCATCTTGAAATAGATAACAAAGGTTAACTATACTATAAACTGGCCTGTATGACAAACGCAATGACTTGATTTTTCCAATAGTCAACTTCCCTTTTCTTTGTAGCAACATCCAAAAGCGATAGCAGATGGAATTCATTCGCTACTCAAAGGCCTGTTGCCGATACAGTGACTTCCTTGATAGAGCTCAGTTGCTCACAAACAGGTTAATGCATGGGTTAAATGTTATGGATTACACATCCTTGTTTAAGTAACAAGGGTATGTTACCCGTAACTTGAAGTAATCACTGCTTAAGTTTTGCGATCGGCATCACGACTTTGTTGATCGCTATGGGAATTTCCAAGATGACAACACATGATTCGGTTTGTTTTACTGGATGTGAATTACTACCAGAATTGACATGTTCAACACAGCGGGTGTAAGAATCAGGAGATGCTTACTCTAACGGTGCATCTGATTTCAGTCACGGTTTTAATTGGTTAGTTGTTGTTCATCTGTGTACTTCATTTTTTGTTTCTGTGTTGCACTTATGTGATGTCTTTGTTTCTTGGTGTTATTGATGTTGCCATTGTCTTTGGATTCTTCTTTTTTGGACTGACGATTTCGTTCGCACTAACTTTACTCATAGCAAATTCGACTGACAATAAAACAAAACTGTCCACAGCAAGTAAATCAAAACTGAAGCCTTGTGTGGATGTTAGAAAACAGCTAATGTTGCTTTATTAATTGATATTTTACGAAAGGATATGGAGTAAATGAGCATGAGACCATGCAACGATTTCACTTATCACACAATGATGTATTTATTGTAAAAACTGTATTACCCTCAGTTCTTCTTCAAAGTAGTGGAAAGCAAGATACAATGTACTGAATAACTGAAAGTACAAGTAGGATGCAGTTGATTTGCTTAAAGGTTTTAAAGTATTTGGTATTAACCATAAAATAAATCTTTCTTGCACGTATTGTATTAGAAATTCAAAAGTGCCTCGACGAACTAAAACAGTATAGGTATTCTATAACACTATACTTGTAATTTGTATCCTTGTCTATGTTTTCTACGAGATTATCACGAGCCAAAAAGGGTAAATGGTTTGATAGAATTTACTCATATTACTTTTTATTTTCTGGTTTAAAATGATTGGTAAAGTTTGATCCCCTCAATAAAATCAAAGGCATAATCTTTTTTTTTATTATTTTTCTTGACGTAATTCTGCCAGAAATTAAAGTACCCACCTTTTTAAAGCTAGAAAATAAGAGTTCTGCTCTAATCGTTTAAAGGTATATCGACGCAATGGGGAAAGAAGCTGGCAACTATGTGATCTAGGTACGAATCCTGAAAAATCAAAATTACAGTGAATCATATATTTATCTATATGACAACAAAAATGCAGAGGGAGAGACATGAAAGGAAAATCCATTTGACGAACGCCAAATCCATTAGCACACATACCCATTGCCAACCACAACACAAATGAGGACAGCCCGTATATTTCAGACTTGGAGCGAACGTTTTCAATGGTTACCTATCCCATGACCTATTAAAGTATAGCTGTTTGAAAAAAATGTTTTGTTCAAACGAATGATGCCATTGTGTAACAGGTGTGTATGTTCGAATTTACGCTATAGAATGGGCTACATAAATTTGCTAACAGCCATGAGAAAGTTTATTGACGGTTACATCTGTACAGTTATCACCCTGAGTGCGTATTGAGGGTTGGAGGCAAGGGCACTCAAATTAGCAGATATAACAGAAAATTAACAGGAAAAATAAGGAGAAATTTTTCCATTCTTGTCATTTTTGTTTTAATTTTGTACAAAATGGATCATAAGATATAAAAATTCAAAAAAGTAAAAATTCTTAAGTATTGAGCAACAATACGATGATTTTTTTTTAATCTGGGTAACACTACTCTGGTTCTGTTTTCTTTCATACAGGTATAATTAATTAATTTTAGAATATATTTAAAAACTGCATTTAAAGCGTTAAATGATACATATCCCAATTTGTAGATATGATCTAGATCAAATGGCGATAACATTGACGGAAGAAATTTTTTGAGATGGTTTAAAATCCAATACCTTCCAATGTCTATAAACTCAAAAATTATTTAACAATGTGTAAATATTTACATTTTTACATGAAAAATGTTGCCAATATCAAGAATGTTGCAACCACCTCAAATTTACCTTGCTTCCTTTAAAAATTATTATTATTTGATTGAACCATTTGTCATATTTAATAGAAATTAAGGGATGATTTTAGAGGCATTTAAAATACAGTATTTCTTTCCGTTGGACATTTATTCTAAATTCTTTGAACCAATCATGAAAACAAGGTCTGTTGCTTTTCTTAGACAGAATATGAAACAACCAAAAAAAAAAAAAAAAAATCTTGAGAAACTAAATGAATGCATTGATTACATCTTTAAATGCTATAATATCGTCTCAGATTGCCTGAGAACTGGACTTACACCGAACGTTGTTTGTATAAAAAAAAATAAGGAGATTAATGCTTCTAATGGATTCTGAAGGATTTTGCTGTCAATTCTGTTCTGTGTTCCCATATCTGATTTTGACATCCTTTAATCGTTTTGTTGTTTCAACAAAATTTATTTGCAGGTGAACCATGATAGGCTTTAAATTCTTTGAATTACTAGCTGTGAATTTTGGATTTAAGGGAGTTACGAATTTTGTCAAAGATAAACCACTTTGAGAACATATATTACTGGATTTTATTGACAAAGATGTCTCTCGAATTCTCTCCTCAACAAACTTTAGCAACCTTTCCTTTTACATAATTAGGACAGTAGAATCAAACTGGATGTTCTCAAAATCACAATTGCGCAATAAGGCAGACAAAAGTGCTACAAAGGAAAATAGAACCAAAGCACAAGAGGAACCAATCACTTTAAGCATGAGTTTGTGCATTATGCCTTATAAGTTCTCTATCAAATCTTAAAATTAGATTGTGTACTAAAGTCCTAAGTTTTCTTTGACTAACAAGTATTTTTGTAATATATAAAGTCACTACACTTATTTTTAAGATATAGATACATTTAAAGTAAAGGGGACTGAAGTGGTCTGAGAATTGTTCCTGAAAATATCTTGGTTGGGAGCGCGATTCGTCAAAATATCCCTACAAATATACGCGATACGTAATTTACCGATTTCTTGAATATGCGAAAAAGCCAAACCCAAATAAGTATAATACCTAATCTATATGGTTTGGAAACTTAAATACTGGAATAAGGAACTCTCCTGCAGGATCCCCCATGCAAGCCAGTTAAATAAATCGAAAAACACCCGCACACCTAGTTTACTGTGCATATGTAAAACACCTGTAATCAGTTTATCGACGAATTGGTTAAAATGTTGCTTTTTTTCAACCAAAGAATTTATCT
This sequence comes from Modiolus philippinarum, assembly GCA_002080025.1. Lineage (NCBI taxonomy): Eukaryota > Metazoa > Mollusca > Bivalvia > Mytilida > Modiolidae > Modiolus > Modiolus philippinarum. The sequence goes on from MJUU01000823.1 coordinate 25,191, forward strand.
TATTAAAAAAGGAGTGATTTGAATGTTTTAATAGTATTTATTTAAATTATAAGGAAGGGAATTGCTATAACTAATTTTTGAACCACAAAAGTTTTTGAACCTTAGATTTAATTTTTGCTTCGTTATATTTAACATTATCCCTTTCGCAGATTATTCGATAAAAGGGGTAAACAAATTCGGTTTGTGCTTCAATAGATTCAAAATAAGAAGGTCATTTCTTTAAAGCAATATGAGCTGTGATTTTTCAATCTTTTGGTTTCAGAAGATTTCAGTATTTCAAGCTATAATATGCAGAAATAAAGCAGTTTCAAGTCCAATTCATCGAGTTAGCTTAAAAAAAGCTTGAAAATTAAAGAAAATATAATATGAATCAATTATTTACTGCCATGAAAAAATGTATTCTTGGGATGAATCGTATGCCTGCGACCTAAGGTCAAATGTTTTGATACATGCGTAACAAAAGTGTCATGTCATGTCATGGTCCGATAAACTCACATGCATTGTGACCAAAGAATGCTGACTTGTTAGTGTGTAACTATATAATTGTTTACATTGCCAAAATAATAAAATGCTATCCATAGTATTACCTGGGGGGTGGACAGGGGGGTACACTATCCCCGCTCCCCGTAACCTATTCCCCCGCTCCCTGTCCCTTATCCCCCCGCTCCCCGTCCCATATCCCCCCGCTCCCCGCCCCTTTCTCCCCGCTTGGACTTAGCTGGCTGTTAGATCTGCCTCGCCATAGTTTCGTTGATACCGGTGAACCTATATCGACTCAAGCAAGGATTAAAGAATATCTACAAGACCTAAGATGCAAGCCCAAGGGAATTTGCAGTATGAATACAACTACCTACCAGAATCTACACGGAGACTGTAATCGTTCACGTATATGCAAAAATACCATTAAAGTACCAGGCCTAAATTTACTGCGTCAGACGCGTTTCGTCTATTTAAGACTCATCAGTGACGCTCGAATCCAAACAATTAAAAAAATCAAAACAAGCTACAAAGTTGAAGAGCATTGTATAACCAAAAATATCAAACAGGTTGCCAAATTTGGCTAAGGACATCTATGCCTGGAAGTAGATAAACCTTAGTTTCCGACTTATTTAAACATATTTTGTAACTGCAAATTTGGAAAATAACCACTTCAATGATGTTTCATGTCAGCACAAAAGTGTTGACTACTGGGCTGGTGATACGTATTAGACTCTCTCTTTTTGTCAGAATTAAAAGGCGAAACCATACTGTCATACCAACTGTCTTACAAGTGGCAGGTTTCGTGCAAAGTAAAACCAAGTAAAACCCACTATTTTCTTCGGAAAATGCCTGTACCAAGTCAGGAATGTGACAATTGTTTTAAAATTTTTCGGTTGATTGGTTTAGCATTTCTTCGGCTTTGTCAGTTTTTGTGGACTTTCTCTCTCAATTACACCATGGAATACAGTATACGTGTTATGGCCGTCATGACATTTACTGCACAACCTTACTAGCAAGCATACAGATTTTGATGGCAGCACCAAAATCATAAATCATAAATACAACAAAAATCTTTGAAACTGAAGCTACTCAGGAAACTTTATCGGACTCACTTTTGGCACACCAAAACAGGATTATTAAATGAACTTTCCTAAAAAGTTTGGTTCCAAAATGTCAAACACAATGTAAGTTCCAGAAAAAAATAATCATTTTTCACATTTCGCAATAAAAGCACCAAATCCTAACTCTGTACTGATTAAATCGGGCCTCAAACCTATTTCTCTGTAATTTATGTTTACACACAAATATGCAGTGTTTTCGTAGTTTTTTACTTCCACATAGTCGTCATGACATTATGATTCGCTGAGTATTGTCAGCTTATAGTCTGATTACATGTATAAACGGGTGTTTCGACTCTTATTTTTAATGAGCGGCGAGTCTCTTCAGTGGCCTCTGCTTTTGTTTGTAGATTTGTTTATTTATAATTGTATTTTACACACAATATATGTTGGACCATACACCAGTTTTTATTGCACCAATCTTTTGTTCATGTAATTTTAATAATTACAATGCATTTGGTTTTCGAAGGTTTATCCTTCAGTTATAAACGATTTATTCGTCCACTAATTCTCTGAGGTTTTTTCTTCCTATATCAGTGAATCATTTCTTTAGTAATTCTTGAAGGTTTTTCCCTCTGCTATCAGCGATTGTTGATGAAGGTATTAAAGATAGTTTTGCACCTTTCATTTTGTTTCAATAATCGCCAATGTTTTATTAACATCCGCTTTAGTTGCATAATAGCGGGATTGTATTTTGTAACGAACACCAAGCTTTTAGCTTTTGATCTTTTATTATCTTGTAAAAGATTTTTTCTTCTTAATGTTGTTGTTTCATTGATAATATTTTGAATTTCTGATGAGCTATAGCCTTTGTTTGAATGCTTCGATTAGTTCGCGTATTTCGTATTCATTGTTAGTATTTCGTATGTGACGAATAATTTCGCCTTTTATAAAGCCTTTAAACACCCCTTTTGGGTGTGAGCTCGTCCTTTCGAGATATTGAAAGGTCTCAGTTTTTTTAGTGTATGTTTTCATGTCAAGAGTTCCATTCAGATCGAATCTATCGCCTTTATATATTAATGTATCTAGAACGATTTCATATGTGAATTTAAGGTGTTTGTGGCTATTATTAGCTATTTGGAAGAGTTCGTGTATCTCTTCAGTTGTTCCTTTATAGATAAGGAAACCATCATCTCTGTATCTTGTACAGAATACTATATGGTTTTTATGTCTGAATTTTCTCAGAATGTTTTCTAGTATCTCGTACATTCGTGATCTGCTAGTTCGGCAGAAGCTGAGCCACCCATTGGTACACCAATAATTTGGCGGTATGTTTTATCGCTGAATGTGAACTCGTTGTTTTCGAGCACTATTTTCAGTAGCTTTAGGATAACTTCGTTTCCTGGAATCGGTATAGGATAATCTTTCCTATCGATATTTCCAAGTGCTCCTTTAACAGCTTGTAGAATTTCAGATGATTCTAAATTTGTGTACATGTTCGAATCATCGAATGACACGAGTATTAAGTCATTTGGAACTTTAAGATTTTCTATCTTTTGTATAAAATGTTTAGTATCACGTGTGTACGTGTGTTGCCTTTGTACTATCGGCAAAATAATGTAATCAATGAAATGTCCAATATTATGCATTGGTGTTCCACATAATGACACTATTGGTCTACCCGGTATGGGGTATGTGCTTCTTAGTTGTGCATTTTCTTCCAGTTCCTTAAGTGTTTCTACTGGAACTTTGTGTATTTTCGGGAGCATGAAGAACTTTCCAAGTTTATTACTTTTCATGTTCTGAAGTAGAAAATCATATGTTACTTTATCTAGTTGTCTCCCTTCGTATGTATTTTCTACCAGTGTGATTATATTCCCAGTGTATTCATTTATTTGGGAAACATTTATCTGTTCATAATACGTTTCATTTTGTAATTGTCGTTTATACATGTAATCAGACTATAAGCTGACAATACTCGGCGAATCATAATGTCATGACGACTATGTGGAAGTAAAAAACTACGAAAACACTGCATATTTGTGTGTAAATATAAATTACAGAGAAATAGGGTTTGAGGCCCGAATCAATCAGTACAGAGATGGGATTTGGTGCTTTTATTGCAAAGTGTTTACATGTAATCAGACTATGAGCTGACCATACTCAGCGAATCATAATGTCATGACGACTATGTGGAAGTAAAAAAATTACGAAAACACTGCATATTTGTGTGTAC
>MJUU01000825.1:6311-16622 GCA_002080025.1 Modiolus philippinarum
AAAAATGTAGGAGGAGTTTGCGTCACATGCCACATGTGTCTAATCCACATCTTTGGGTCTTTGTTAAAATTGACATCATGGGGCCTCTTGTTTGCACAAAGACCAATATCAAAAATCCGAAAGCTTATTGCGCATCTACAGACTATATGCAACAATTCTATAACAAAATTAAATCCCTAAATCCATAAATGTAGGTCACATGCCACATGTGTAAAAATTGACATCATGGGGCCTCTTGTTTGCACCAAGACCAATATCAAAAATCCGAAAGCTTATTGCGCATCTACAGACTATATGCAACAATTCTATAACAAAATTAAATCCCTAAATCCATAAATGTAGGTCACATGCCACATGTGTAAAAATTGACATCATGGGGCCTCTTGTTTGCACCAAGACCAATATCGAAAATCCGAAAGCTTATTGCGCATCTGCAGACTATATGCAACAATTCTACAACAAAATCAAATCCCTAAATCCAAAAATGTAGGAGGAGTTTGAGTCACAAGAAAAGTGTGACGGACGGACGGACGGACGGACAGACGGAGGGTATAACATTATCCCCGAACTTTCTTCGAAAGTGCGGGGATAATAACGACATAAAAATATCTGGTTTCGAAATGCCAGAAAGGCGAGATAGGAATTCGGACGGAGGGGGTATTATTATGTATAATAAACCGGAAATTAATATTATTCGTCGAAATGACTTGGAAATTGATAATGTTGAAAGTATGTGGTTTCAGATTGATACTAAACTGCAAAAAATACTTATAAACATATCGTATAGATCAGAACGTATGGCTCCCTTAAATTTTTGGCACCTCTTCGACTCGATTATTAAAAGAGCTTTAGATGAAACTCAGAACGTAATGTGTCTAGGTGATCTAAACAAAATTTTTTTTTTGGAACTCCCAGTTTTAGTTAAAGATATAATGTGTATAAATGAATTAAATAATATTATAAACGGATTTACGCATTTCGACACTAGAACAGGAAACGGTTCATTACTGGATCAAATACTGGTGACTGACTCTATTTATGTTCTTGATTCTGATACCATTAATATTGACCGCAATAAAAGTGATCATGATTGGACCTATGCGACTATTAACTGTGGATATACTGTTGGTCGTTCATTCAAAAGATTTTTGTGGGACTATACAAAATGTAGCCATGAGCTTATGAAGCTTAAAATAAATAGTGAAAATTGGGATGTCAAGCAATATAAACGAGGCATGTTTTAATTTTACTTATACTCTCCTGGGTCAAACAGTGTATTCCATCAAGGGAAATTACAGTTAGGGCAGGGGACAAAATTTGGTTTGACTCGGAACTTTGAAGAAAAATTCGCAAAAGGGATAGATACAGGTCAGTATTTTTGAGGACAAAATCAGTAACAAGTGAGTCCAATTTTAAACGCCAACGAAATAAGGTTAACAATTTAAAACGACGGGCTAAGCAACGTTTCTATGAAAATATAAATGAACATTTGACAGATTTAAAATCGAATTACAGTAAAGTGTACTGGAAAACTATTAATATGTTAATAAAAAATGAATCCCAAAGTAATTATATTCCTCCTTTAAAAGATCCTTGTAGAAATAATAATTTAGAGTACGAATGTGAAAAGAAATGTGAAATCTTGAATGGCTATTTTTGTTCAATATCTAATTTGGATGATGAGGGAAAAGAAATACCTGACTTTGATGACAGAGGACCTGGTGTTATATCTTCCATAAGAGTGAAATTGTTGATATATTGTCGGTACTAAATCCTAATAAAGCAACAGGTCATGACCAAATTAGCAATCGCATGTTGAAAATGGTTAAAAATGAAATTTCCAAACCCTTATGTCTGTTATTTAATACATCAATGGAACAAAAAGAAGTCCCTAGAGATTGGAAAATAGCTAATGTTATACCTTCCCTCTAATTACAGACCTGTGGCGCTTTTGTCATGTGTGAGTAAAATTGTCTACAAACATTTGTTTAACCACTTGATATTTAATAACTTACTTTACAAATTTCAGTCAGGTTTTATTCCAGGATTTTTCACAACTCATCAATTGTTAGAACTTTATCACTCAATTCTTTCGGCCTTAGACGAGAAACATTTTACTAGTATTATATTTTGTGACGTAAGTAAGGCTTTTGATCGTGTTTGGATAAAAGGACTTGTTTATAAATTAGAAAGATATGGAGTCAAAGGTGATTTACTGCTATGGTTGAAAAGTTATTTGACGAACAGAAAGCAAAAAAGTAGTTTTACGAGATTCAGTATCCAGTCTTTGTTCTTTAAAGGCGGGTGTTCCACAAGGATCAGTGCTGGGACCCCTTCTGTATCTTATATTTATTGATGATATAGCAGACGACATTTTAGGTATAAGTAGATTGTTTGCAGACGACACTTCAATTGGTCATGCTGCTCATGATAAAAAACCCTGAAACCATGATAAACATAGATCTGAATAATATATCTATGTGGTCAAAAAAGTTGCTTGTGAAATTTAATCCTGCTAAAACTGATATCATGATATTTGATGTATGAAATCGTTGCATTGACATGAATTTTGATTTTGAAAACTCGGTTATCGAGCCAGTAAGAAGTCATAAACATTTGGGGGTAACAATAAGTTCTGATTGTAAATGGAACAAACATATAGATATCATTGTGGAAAAGGCATCTAGACAAGTTGCGGTCTTACGTAAATTAAAATTTTTGTTGGTGAGGGATACTTTAGAAAAAATTGATATGACGTTTATTAGGCCAATAATGGAATATTCGGCCGAAGTGTGGGATAACTGTGGTAAAACCAATACAGATAGATTAGAGAAGGTTCAGATAGAAGCGGCTCGTATTGTCACTGGTTTGTCAACTTTTGCAAGTCTTGAATCAATTTATCGCGAAAGTGGGTGGGAAAGATTAGCCACGAGAAGGGAAGTTAAAAAACTAACTATGTTCTATAAAATTATGAACGGAGATACCCCTGATTATCTATCTGAACTAATTCCTCCGTTAGTTTTAGAAAACTCAGGTTACAACTTGCGTAACCGACACAATGTGACTCAATTTAACACAAGGCTATCTCTTTATCAAAACTCTTTTTTCCCAAAAACCATCAAGTTATGGAACTCGCTGAGTGTTGAGATGAGAGAAAGTAGACATTTGAATATTTTTAAAAGGGGGTTCAAAATCTGTATTATAAAACAAAAAAAACACCATCTTATTATGGAATTGGTGATAGATATTTAAGTGTTATTCAGTCAAGACTCTGAAACTCTTGTAGTGCTTTGAATTATGACTTACATCATGCAAATATTGTACCTAGTCCGGCTTGTGCATGTGGCTATCGTATTGAAAATACAAAACATTTTTTTCTGCATTGTATTAAATATAACGAACAAAGGGGCATATTACAAACAAGATTGAATCAATTGATTGAATCAATTGCACATTCCCCTCAATATTGATGTCTTACTTACTGGTAGTGAAATGTATACTCTCGAAACTAATACTTATATATTCAAATGTGCGCAGCTATATATTAAGGATTCAGGGTGCTTTTCGCGTGAATAAATAGTAACAGTCTGTTTGTATATAAGCGTTCGTCAGCTTCCATTCTTTGATCTTGTTTTGTGACCTGACCTCTATCTATGATACATACAGTACAAGATACTTCAATATTTAACTATTTAAATGTAAACTTAGATTTAATACCATATCATCGCAACTTCCACACAATTATTCTTTTTGATTCAGTTTATATTTATGTCCGTTTACACACTGATAATCATAATATGTATACTAGTATTTAAAATTTGTATGTCAATATTGTTTATTATTTATTTTAAGGAGAAGACCTTGTAAGTTATATCAACTTGTGTCTGATCCTATTGTCTTTGTATTGTTTGACAATAAAATAAGTTTAAATTAAATTAACAATGCATCCATTGCCTTGTGTTGAGTCTCCAAAAGAATCATCGAGACACGGTGCTACTATCCAAACCTACAAGTCCTGTCGCGGTGCTGATGGTGCTCCAGCACTTTGCCTACTACAATAAGAAAAGAAAAAAAGCCAACTTTCAACCATTTTTGGTGAAGAACTGATGGTATATGTACCACAGAAAGGGTTCTCCAAGTGGCGTTTTGCTGGGCTATGTTTCGGTCCTCGCTCATTCCTGAACCCTCAAAATAAAGATACTAAATTTTGAAACAAATTTCCGAATCTAAAATTACTAGATTGGGAAATTTCCCGTTTTTTTAATAATTGTGTGATAGTTTTACTACTTCATCATTAGATGGTATGAAAGGTACTCCTCCTTAATTATCTTGATCAGTTTTGGTGCTCCGGACGAAGGCTCTTTGCAATTGCCTTTATCTTTGCTAAGAGTGGCACAAAAGTAAGTGAGAACCGAACCGTCAACCCAAAACGAATAATCCAAGGACAATGGCAACATCGGAAACAAAAAAGAAACAGAGACACAACATGAGCATGGCACAGAAAAGAAAAATGAGGACACACACACACACAAAGATGAAAAACACGGACCCAATAAAAACCATGAGTGAGATCAGGTGCACCGGTAGAGTAAGCATCTCCTGCTTCTTATAAGACGCCCGCCGTGTTGAACATGTCAAATCCGGTAGTAAAGTCAAATCCGGTAGAGGAAACAACAATTTAAAGGGAAAGATCTGTTGTCATCTGGGAAACAGATATCCCATAGCGGTCCACAAGATGGTGCTGTCGACCGAAAAACTTCTGGAGGGATGACTTCAAGTTTTGGGTAACATACCCTTGTTTAAGTAGCCCATTTGTGAGCAACCGGGCTCTATCAAGGAAGTCACTGTATCGAACGTAGGCTCTTAAATAGCGAATGAGCTGGGAGATGTAAACTCCATATGCCGGCGCTGTTGGGATGTTGCTACAAAGAAAAGGGAAGTTTACTATTGGAAAGGTGAAGTCATCGCGTTTGTCGTACAGCCTAGTATGAAGTCAATTTCAAGATGAAGGTCAAGGAACGAGGCTGATGTGGAAGTGTCTGTGGTATTCTTACTTTCGAGCTCTTTCGGATAGATCAGATGAAGAAAATCACCAAAGCGAGGGCTGTTTAGTGACAAAATAGCATCTATATAACGGAAGCTTAAATTGAAGGATTGGGCCAGTTTTTATCTTTATTTTGAAGAAGCCCTTCGATGAATTAAGCCTTATAAGAGTGGAGAAACAGATCGGCTAGGAGAGGCGCACAGTTTGTGCCCATAGGAATTCCGATAGTCTGTTGAAAAACAAGTCCTCCAAACTGGGCAAATATATTGTTGATCAGAAACTCTAACATTTTAATCACTTCTCCTGTATATTTTTTCTCCGATTCGGAGTCATTTTTCACAAAGTAGGCTTTTCTCTACCTACAACAATGTACCTATATCTTCGTTCACCGTTCTTACGTGAGAAACATCTATGAATTTAATCTTTCAGCCGAGTTTTTAGTTGTTCATGAGGAGTAGTAGTGTAAAGTGTGGAGAAGTCGAAAGTTTTAATTCTATTACAGTATGATAATGATCTAGAGTTTAAGATGTCAAGTAGATCTTTGGAGTTTTTCAAAATTCACATTTCATTTACACCGCTTTTTGAAAAGCAAGTATCACAGTATTTTTGAAGGCCCCCCCTTTACCAGCTGTCAATATGGAGGTTAGCAATTTAGACATAGGTTTTGTAGAGCATTTGGCAGATCCAGCAAATCTATATTCTTGAAGTTTCTATTTATACTAATCAACAAAAGAAACAGTACACATTTCATGTTGAAAATACTTTTATATTTACCTACCTTAAGTTTCTATTTCGGTGTATTTGGGTATTCTACGTCAAAAAACATTTGTTTAGTCCATTTTCAAATCAATTCCGAAACGGATACATTGAAAATGCGATTGTTAACTTTTCGCCCGATATTCGAGTTTTCCGTGTATGGATGGTTGATTTAAAATGTTTGATGTCAAAAATTGGGACACTGTACCAGGTAAACAACATACCAAAAAAGCCATAAAGTGGCAAACAATTTCTCCTTTCGATGCACCCCTCAGTCAGAAATCAACATGAAAAGAACTTGGCATCTTCAGAGCGTAGATGTCAATTTTCCATTCACAAACCATTGTTTTGTGAAAATAACAACTACCTAAAAACCGAAAAACTACAAACTGTAATGATTCATCAAAGGCATACATTCTTACAAAATGATAAATGACGTAATGGCAGGTCCCATGAGACGTCAAAACGTCAAGACAGTGAAAACGAGTTTTACACTTACGTGAATTGAATATGGAAAATGGGACCACGGGAATACGTTTTCGTCATAGTAACAGATTCTAAAGTCGATTGGTTCGAAAATATGACAACTTGGTAGATGCAAGATGTGTACATACTGACATTGACCATAAATGGTTCCGGAATTGTACGCGACATTTTCGGGTATAATGTTACTTCTTACGTAAGAAAGAATTCATTCGTGACCGATTGTTTTCTGCCAGAAAGTTTGATATCATTTTTGATAAATTCCGTGAATCATTTCTTTTGTTGATTAGTATATATAGGTTTCAGGTTGATAATCCTGCAATTGCTAAACTCACAATCTACTTCTAGCACCTCCATGATTTTGTATATCATCCTGCTACGTACAACCTTCCATTTGATGGCTTCCCAGTACTACTCCTTTACCTTTTCCTAGAATGCATCTTCCCTGATAAAGTCACCTTTTCTATATTGATGGATGTCAGCCATCGCGTACAAATGAACAATTTGTAACATTGATATGATGAGTTTATGTTTTAAACACTTCCCTATTATATCATAACAAGCGACCAATCACACCAACGATCGGCTTTTACTGCATTTCATATGGACTTAAAATGCAAATAGGTTTTGGTTTGAAAAGAAGGGCATAGATTTTAAAGCTTGTAAAAACTTAGCTAAACTTTGCAAAAAAAAAAAACAAAAAAAAACAAAAACAAAAAACAAAACCACCAGGCTTTACATCAAATTAAGGACAAGAAATCCATTTACAAAAGGAAACTTAGTTTTTCCTAAGAGAAATATTGGCTCCTGTATAGGTTCTATTAAAACAAAAAAATTCCAATTTTACACTAAAAATCCTGGTTGGCAAATAATATGCTTACTTGTAATTCTGAATATCTATTGCCTTATCATCACTAGAAACAGCAGAGAAATGTCATTTAACGAATGAGAGATTGTAATAATCGCCTGCAATATCCATTTAGTTATTTGTTCTCTATCAGTTTTAAATATCTGTGAGTTTATTGTCTTCCAAACGTTTAGATTTTATCTGCACTGAAGAGACATAAGTTGTCGAAATGCGCATATATGCAGAAACCAAATTTCACAGTTACTTCGGTATTTAGTTATTTAAATTGTTTATCCATTTTGATGATTCATGAATTCTCTGTTCATCTTGTATGTTTTCCTTAATATATCTATTAAAGACATCATCCAAGCAATTTATTATAAAATATAATATTGACTAAAACATGTCACGAAACATGCATAAATGGACTTACAAGATTAATTGTAGATTCATATTTGGCTGTACTTTCTCTTGAATTAACTCTGATAAACATTATCCTGGAAAAACGTCTCATATTGTTTAAGAGTATAAAACAATTACTTTGTACTTTTAAAACAGTACATTAAAAAGCCTTTACTCAAATCAGAGATACAGTGAAATTCCAAAGACACGAAGGTTGTGTTCTTAAAATGCATATGGTACAAAGTCATTAAAGTTGTACTCTTAACATACATACAGTAAAATAAAAAAGTCATGAAAAGGGAGTAAGAAATTTCAGTAAATTTTATTTTAGGTTGAACAGACAACAAGCTCTGTACTAAATACATTAAGTGGTAAAAATAACCCACCAAAATGTAGTAAATAAAATGTCGAACACAGTAACAATCTGCAAAAAAGATAGAAGAAGAATAAGAAAAGGTGTCAAACGTTTCGTGCCTCGACCCTTCGGCAATAAGCAGGATAAAAGGAAACTAGTAAATTTTGTTGAATTGGGTTTAAAGTTGGTTTTCAGAGCATAATTTAAGAATGCCTTTAATATAAGCTTAAAATGAAAAGGTAGGGAAGAAACCTAATGATTTTTGGAGTACATTTGGTTGGTTGCAGATCAAGGTCTCATATACTTAAATACAGATTGAAAATTTGTACCGAAAATTGGTTTTCCGGGGCTAAGTTTCATAATGATTTCATTGGTTTTAACGAAATTCACATGGATTAATGCTTCAGAGAAAACACAGAAATGTCAGCATTTTAAAAGCCCAGGTCACCTGTACCCACATCAATAGGTTTATTAATTTAATTCATCTTTCTATTTGATGTGAACAAAGATCTAAGCTTTATGAGCAACTCGTACATTTCTGAAAACAGATGGAAAAGAGGATTTTACATCAATGAGCTTTGCTCACTTGTTTCTTTAGTCAGCTTCTGTGACCTTTACCTTTGAGGTAGCAACCCATAAATCCATAGGACTTTGTTTTGTGTTTTGACTAAGCTTACTGATAATATGAAGAAGGATATTCAAACTATCATCCGGAAACCAAAGTTTTCATGAAATATTAGTCTTTTTGTTGGCCTTTATGAATTTGGTTCTCAAAATAAATAGCTTCAAGTGATAAGTAAGCAAGTGACTTAGTTTGGAACAATTTTCAAATTATCAACCAAAAACCCAAATTTTCTTAATTTTACACCTTTACTTGACCATGTTGACAGCTGCTTTAAAATCAATAGCGTCTATTTTTATAAGTAATCATATGATCAAGTTTGGTTTGATATAATGAAGGATAATCCGAGGTCCAAAAGCGGTAAAGCTTAATAACCCAGACCTCGTAAAGGCAGAAGCATGAAAAAGTAGTATACCGATTTTCAATGTACTTTGCTTGAACCACAATTTCACAATATAATGCACAAAGTAGTAAAATTCAAATTCATGTGTGTACTCTTTTTTGTCATAACAAGTTATCTATGTCGCATGTGAAAGAAACATAAGAAAAACAATACTGTTGCATCCTAACTGATTGTTATGCATCTAACACAATCTGAAGAAAACATCGTCCAATTTTTAGACATCACTGGTAGCTGCATGGTTCTTAATTATATAAAGATACGATTATAAATTGTTCTTCTGTAATCGAAACAGAAATTGTTTTCTGTTCCAAACAATACACAATTAGATAATAAATTCTTCGCTCTATTATCTTACTCATTAAATGAGTAGGTACTTTTGTAATTCAATTTGCACAGCTGTTTGTTTTTGAGATTAAAGAAATGAATGCATGATCAGAAATAAAATTCACATAAAATGAATATCTTATGATATTAGCAGTTATGACAATTATTTGGAAACAACACATAAAGTCTAAGGATAAAACGGCAGAAACTGATTTGCCGTTAGATTTCTGGAGGGGAAGCAACTCGGCTTAACATACACAGATAAAACGATTTGACTATGTTACAGAGAGAGTCTTGAAGAATATTTGATAGAACTCAACATTTCTTCCATCAGTGGCTAGTTCAGAAAAAGGACAATAAGCTAGCCAAGTCCTTTAATTTCAGTTTTCGTTATAAAGATGATGTTCTTTCATTGAACAATCCTCAATTTAAGGATAACCTTCATCTTATATACCCAAATGACCTCGAAATCAAAGAGACCATTGATACACCATCATCAGCATCATAACTGGACCTATACCGCTACATTGACAACTCTGGACGTCTGAAAACAAATTTTACGACATGCGTAATGATTTCGACTTTCGAATAGTGAACTTCCCGTTTTTTAGCAGTAATATTCCCACATATCCGGCATATTGTGTACAACCACATTTCACATCTCATTCGCTATTGCTGTACAGCGATTTTGTCAACAGAGCGAAATTACTGTCTCAAAAACTTGTACATCAAGGGTATGTTCAGACACTGTTGCAATTGTCACTACAGAAGTTTTACGGTCGTCATGCACCGCGATTTGAAATACCATTTCACAAATGACTAAATACCAAAGTTACTGTGAATTTAAATTTTGCATATGCGCATTTCGACAGCCTACGAGAATAGATATCTATGGGTAGACACAGAGCATATTACTGGAATGACTAACACCGACTCTGACAAAAACGGACTTTTCACAGTGGCAGTGTGACGGGTGCCCCGCCATGAGCAGATCATGCTTACCCTTCCGGAGCACCTGATGATACCTCAGTTTTTGTAGGGGTTCACACTGCTAGTGCTTTAGTTATGTGCCGTT
>MJUU01000826.1:0-11253 GCA_002080025.1 Modiolus philippinarum
CAACAGAGCGAAATTACTGTCTCAAAAACTTATACATCAAGGGTATGTCACTGTTGCAATTGTCACTACAGAAGTTTTACGGTCATCACCACGATTTGATAGACCATTACAATGTGTCTGTTTCACAAATGAGAACAGATATCTTTGGGTAGATCCAGAGTTTGTTACCGGACTAACTAACACCGACTGTGACAAAACCGGACTTTTCACTGGCAGTGTGACAGGTGCCACGCGTGGAGCAGATCATGCTTACCCTTCTGGAGCACCCGATTATACCTCAATTTTTATAGAATTCACACTGCTAGTGCTTCGGTTTTGTGACGTTCTTGTTCTTTTTTGTTTATTTGTTTTGTCTTTGTCATACTGTCTCATTTCGTGTTGTTGTGAATTGTCGTGATTTTGGATTTATGATTTTAGAATTCCCCCTTTCCTCGTTCTTGCTTCGGTATTTATTTGCCGATGTATCTTTTCCGCAAACCAGTAGTAATTTATTGTCATGAAAATAGTACTTTGACTATGCTCAATCCATATTTGGAAAAGCATGTTTCAACTTCATTATGAATACAAGCAGTTTATTATCGTGTGATAATTCTTTTTTAATGATGTTGGTTTTGCTGTGTCCTTGCTTGGGTTTAGTTCTCTTTCCTCACTGCATGTTAATTTAAAACCATTTTCCCAAGTGTTTGAAATAAATGCTGATATTGCGGAACGATTATTCCAGTATAAAACTTGAAACTTTTTTTGGCACATTTTCAAAAAGGAATATCAATTAATGCTATTTGAGAGTCTTTTTTCCACTTGACTTTCTCCTGTTTTGAGCTCATTTTCCTTTTATTTTGTTGGTCACAATGTCACTACATGAATAGCTCGTTTTTGTTCTGGTGTTTTTCACTGCATTTGCTGTATACATTATAGTCACATTTGACACAATGATCTGCCATTAAAAAATTGTCAGAATCAGGTGTTGACTGGAAAAAAAAATTAAGCTATATCCTAAATTGAAAATACAATATCTAATTAAAATCACATGAGAAATATCCTCTGAATATTACATTTGTTTGTGAAAAATCAAATGATCTGCATTTTGAACTCTTCTACTTTCTCCAAACTAGAAACCTTCACTCAAACATGGGGCTTTCTATTATATTCAATATTATTTTACACTTCTTGCATATTACAGCAAACTCAGTTTTGGACAGACAGAGCAACTTGAACTGGAATACAAAATGTCTTTACCAGATCCGTTAACCTATTTTGAACTCCGAATACAACAGGAAAACATGGGTAGTTATTTTACCAATTCGATAAGAAGATGAACAATCAAATAAAGTGCCTGTATTAAGAGAGGACAATCAGATACTTTAGAATATCTTTCAGACTCCACGCATGTGACATCAAGTTGCTATGCTGAATACTCTGACAAAAACGGGAGAGTTTTAGAGGCAGTGTGAATGTGCAGTAGAAAACCAGGCGTTTATTGTAACAAAATAATAATTTAAAATAAACAGCTGCGCCAAGTCGCATGATACGCCCGTCGTCACCCCTTCAAAACTTGATTTAGGAAAGGGATTCTCAATTAAGAAGCACCTAAAACTGCCTAATTGAGCTTGAAATTTCTTTAACAAATCAATCTGCAAAGTTTAAAGTGAGCTGATCAAAGTACTTACATGTAAGAGTGCGACATGTAAAAAATTGCCTTAAATTTGACAAATAAAGTCCTATAACTCTTTCAAGAAAAATCAAAATTTCGCAAAAAAAGTACACAGATTGTGAGGCCATCATACCAAATACATCTACAAAGTTTGAAGTGAATTGGCCAAAGGGTTGTCAAGTTAGAGGGCGACATGTAAAAAATTGCCTTAAAATTGACAAATTAAGTCTCATAACTCTTGCAAGAAAAATCCAAATCTCACGAAAAAGAATACAGATAGTGAGGCCATCATATCCAATACCTCTACAAAGTTTGAAGGAACTGGCAAAAGGATTGTCGAGTTAGAGCGCGACATGTAAAAAATTGCCTAAAAATTGACGAATAAAGTCCCATAACTCTTGTATGAAAACTCGAAATTTCACGAAAAAGTATACGGGTTGACAGGTTAGAGGGCGACATGTAAAAAGTTGCCTTAAAATTGACGAATTAAGTCCCAAAACTCTTGCAAGAAAAATCCAAATTTCACGAAAAAGTATACAGATCGTGAGGCCATCATATCCGATACCTCTACAAAGTTTGAAGTGAATTGGCAAAAGGATTGTCGAGTTGGAGCACGACATGCAAAAAATTGACAAATAAAGTCCCATAACTCTTGTAAGAAAACACGAAATTTCACGAAAAAGTATACAGATGACTAAATACCGAAGTGACTGTGAATTTTAATGTGAATTTTAATTCTGCATATGCGCATTTCGACAACTTATGTCTCTTCAGTGCAGATAAAATCTTAACGTTAGGAAGACCATAAATTCAAAGATGTTTACAAACTGATAGAGAACAAATAACCAATACGATCCAAATGTAAAGCCAAAATCAGCTCAGGACAGAGCGAGCCCCGCATGAGGGAGATGCTCCTTAGTTTTCAACAAAATTTACAAAAAATTAGATATTGTAAGGTTCCAAATAGAATCGGCTTTCGGGTCAGCACCGAAGTACTGACTATTGGGCTGGTATACAGATCTGAGGCCATCATACCAAATATATCTACAAAGTTTGAAGTGAATTGACCTTAGGGTTGTAAAGTTAGAGCGCGACATGTAAAAAATTGCCTTAAAATTGACGAATAAAGTCCCATAACTCTTGCAAGAAAAATCGAAATTTCACGAAAAAGTATACAGATCCTGAGGCCATCATACCAAATACCTATACAAAGTTTGAAGTGAATCGGCCAAACGGTTGTCAAGTTAGAGCGCGACATATGAAACGGACGGACAGACAGACAGACGGACAATCGGTATACCATAATACGTCCGTCATTAGACGGGCGTATAAAAGTTAAGCAACATCTTCTCAAGAGACTGCAGAGCTTTCACAAATGCATAGCGCAGACGAGTTCAACATCGATTTGGATCCCAGGCCAGAACATTTACGAAAATACCAAGGATATGAGAATTATTTTAGGAATACCTGCCTCAATTTCTAGGTATATCTGATATGCCCGTTTTCAGTTTGAACTAGCTAATACACGCACAGTAGCATTTGACCACGACTCCTTTTAAACTTACACCTGAGAGATCAATTTCTCGAATATTTGGAATTTTCTATATTACAAGAAAAAAAAAACTAATCCAATCAAGGACAGGACTAGAGGTCACGCACACAATGTAGCATGGAAGGATTGATTGATTGAATATTGTTTAACGTCTACTCAGCAATATTTCAGCTATATCAAGACGAGAACAAGTTTTTTTGATAAATAATCACTTTGGGGTATGGAAATGGCCATGGGACGGGAAATTCTGACTACCACTGGAAAAGTAGGGTGAAATCGTCAAGGGCGGGGAATTTAGCCTTGTAGCCGATCACCTACGGACCACCCCAAAAAGAGCTTGCTACAAGGGTTCTTTAACGTGCAGGAAGCGTGGCATTTCTTCCAACACGTGGACCTGAGTTTACATCCCATCCGAAAGATGGGTTGTGTATTTATTAATCCCGCACAACCACGGAATGGGTCCTATTTCTATATCCCGGGACCCTCGGGGTCAGCCTCCGTTTAGGAGGGGTCACACCCCGCAAGCCGGAGATACTGGGTCCTATTTCTATATCCCGGGGTTCCCTCGGGGTCCTCTGTTAGGATGGCTCATACTCCAAGCTCAGAGGATGCTGCGGGCCTATTCTTCAGCCGGGACCGCGCACGGCGGAGCATGGAAGGAAGAAAAGACACGTCGTCTTTCATCATCCATATTTGGATTTATTTGCAAAGCCTCATATCGAACAGAGTAAAACTGGCAATTCGATTACCGAAGTAACAGATATATAAGCGGCTCCGCTGGAGCATGGTCGTAAGCGATTCAAGGAGAATAGTGGTAACATTTTCCGACCTTGTTGCTTGGTAGTATCCAAACACTGTCCTCACATTCCATCCTATGTCGTCCCTTCCACGTTTATTTCTTCCTTATTTTACTTGCTTTATCTTAACTTCTTTGTTATCGCCTTGATATATTTGAAATATTGCTCACTGCACGTTAAACTCGTAACTAAGGGGACGACCATTTCATTTTCAAATGGGGGAGGGGCTTGTGCGATTTTGAAAATAAATAATTTTATCTTGTTGCCAGCGTAAATTGATATTCTAACCCTACTTGTCATGAAAATAAATAATTCAATTTTGATATGAAGAAAAAAAGTTATTGCAAATGCAAATAATTTATTGTATGTGTCAAATTGTGAAAAGTAAGTAAATATTTTATTACCAATTTTGGGCCCGAAACTGACCATAAGTGTTTGAAAAATACAAAACACACATAATCATACAAGAGTATAATAAAGGGCTACGCCGATCGCAGAATGTCGACCATTGAATTTTGAACAAGTGTAATTTAAAGTGAGTATGGACGTACTAAAGAGCTTGATACAATAATTAGATGGACACAATAAGGAGATTGACCAGTAAATTAGGGAAAATAAAAATTAGCCCTTATGACTCCTCCTGATTCCTCTTTGACTCTTTATAGATCGGAAACGGTAAGAGTTACGCCAAATCCATCGACTTAATACCGAAAGCTTATATCAAGATTGATTGATTGATTGAATATTGTTAAACGTCTATTCAGCAATATTTCAGCTATATCAAGACGAGAACAAGTTTGTTAATAAATAATCACTTTGGGGTATGGAAAGGGCCATGGGACGGGAAATTCTGACTGCCACTGGAAAAGTAGGGTGAAATCGTCAAGGGCTGGGAATTTAGCCTTGTAGCCCATCACCTACGGACCACCCCCAAAAGAGCTTGCTACAAGGGTTCTTTAACGTGGCGCTTCTTCTAACACATGGACCTGAGTTTACATCCCATCCGAAAGATGGGTTGTGTATTTATCAATCCCGCACAACCACGGAATGGGTCCTATTTCTATATCCCGGGACCCTCGGGGTCAGCCTCCGTTTAGGAGGGGTCACATCCCGCAAGCCGGAGATACTAGGTCTTATTTCCATATCCCGGGGTTCCCTCAGGGTCCTCTGTTAGGAAGACTCATACTCCAAGCTCAGAGGATGCTGCGGGCCTATTCATCAGCCGGGACCGCGCACGGCGGGCTTATATCAAGAGGAATCCGATGAAAAATAAAAATTTTAGGTAATCTGCAAGTTTGCAATTTTGGCACCCTTCGGACCCCTCATAGCTCGGAAACGGTAAGAGCTACGCCAACAAATCCGTTGACACCTTCCTGAAAGCTTACATCAAGAGGAATCGAAACAAAAAAATCCCATGAAAAATAAAAATTTCAGGTAATCTGTAAATTTGCAATTTTGGCCCCATTCGCCCCCCACCCCCAAGCTCGGAGATGGTAAGAGCTACGCCAAATCCGTTGACAAATTACTGAAAGCTTACATCAAGAGGAATCCAAATAAAAATCCCATCGAAATCAGATGAAAAATAAAAATTTAAGGAAATCTGTAAATTTGCAATTTTGGCCCACTTCGGTCCCTCATAGCTAAGGAAAGAAACAAGTTACCAAAATTCTAATAGTAGGCTGTGTTAATTTTTCGTAAGGAAACCTGCATCAAAATCGGACTAAAAATACTGTTGTTTTTTTTTCGATTCGCCACTTTTGGGCCCCATATATCTCGGGAACGGTACATGCTACGTGAAATCTGTCGACATACAACTGATTAGAAATTTCCTCAGGAACAAACTGAAAGAAATCCCATCAAAATCCGATTAATAATAAAGGTTCTACAGACAAATATGTGAAAACACCCAAGGCCATAATTAAAAAATTGTTTGTCATAGCCCGACCGACCCGATTGTAACCCCCGACTGCAAAGTTTTTATTGACATAACTTCTGTCAATTTCTTTTTTTTTAGGATTTCCGGAATTGTTTCGTGTCCGATCCGTGTTGAGTCAAAATTAGTTTTGGATCTTCCACGCGCTTTCAAATTATCGCAAAGTAAAGCGCTCACACGGCGTGAATAAACAACTTGTGGGCATGGACGTGTACAGTAATCTTCATCTGAAATGGGAAAAACATCGGCAGATATTGGGCACGATATACCTCCAGACAACTGCGCAGTGTTTTCCCAAACAGACGAAGGATCACTGCATCAGAAACCGCGTTTTCCAATACGGCAAAGCGGATTTATGAAAATGACATTAATGGCGAATGTTTTTTTAAAAAAAACATACGATATGGTAACCGTGGAGCTCTCCGAATTTGCATTTGCATTTTACAAAAGGTACTAAGTAGTATCTGCCTTTGTAACACCCTCTCACGTCACTTATTCCTTTATGACATGGTCATTTTCAGACCTGTTGACCACTACGATTTTGGCGTAGTCTCTACGATTTTCGACCTCAAATTACGCGCTACGCGTTCACTCGCGATTTCTAAGCTTTGATACTAATGATGTTTAAAAATATTTTTTGTTGAAAAATTTCTGCATCTGGTTTTGGGACCTTTCTTGATTGTTAAAACAGATGTGAAAATAATACAGCTTATTATAGATTTGAAAATATGGTGAATTGGATAAGTTTACAATAAGAGAAATGGGTAGGGGCAGAAAATTTTCCAGGAATTTTACCTGTTAGATGAATACAGAAGGGATGTTGATACTGCATGGGGCTTTGCGTTTCTCCACATTGTTTCTCTTCCGTGATTCGAGGTCATTCTTTCATATCATGACCTGACTACCCAGTATAGATCAGGCATTTCCTTCCCCAAGACTTGAGGAAGCGACTGACAGCTCTGTACAGGGAGCTCCTGAGAACATATTCAGGTACCAGAAGGTCCAGGTGATCCAAACATGCATATACTTCTTTTATACAGAGTACGCAAACTGGTTGCAAATAATTGAGTAATTTCCGACGACAGGCATAGAACTTTATAAGACCACATTATTCCAAAACTATAACTAGTGTATTGCAAGGGTCATCTAGTGAAGAATAAATTAACAGGGGCACCCTTACATTGCTGCCGGGAACGTGCCCAAGTGTTGGACAAGGGAATGCCCTGTACATGCTGTGTAGTAATGCCATAATATGGAAGACCTGACCGCGAATCATTGCAGACAAAATGTCTAGACAAACACCACGCCGAATGCAGTATAAGATAGGCCCCTCTATATCAATCTCACAAGAGCAGACTCGGGGATTAGCATGGAAGGCTAAATTTCCTGTCCCTACCCATTTATGAGGGACTTTCAAAACTTGTTGCCCCAGTTGTCCTTCCACATTGATTTGTTTCTTATTTTATTTATTAAATATTGAATTGGTAATTTTGTAATCAATTTAGGGGCTCCAGCTAGAGTTCTGCCGGGCACGTTCCCGGGTGGTGCCAAGATGAATGCCTTGTCTGCGGGAAAGTCTGATCATAATACGGAAAGCATGACCGCGAACCATATTAGCAAAAAAAGTGTGGAAAACCCACATCCTACACAGTATGAAGATTCCATCTTAATTCCTCATAATAGCAGACTTGCTCACTGGGGGTTGTAAAGAAGGCTAAATTTCCGGTTCCTACCTGTTTCTCCAATTTTCCAGTGCAAATCAAAACTCGTCTCCCAGCTTTACTTCTCTTTTCCAGACTGATTTAACTTGCTATCGTCGTGGTAAAGCTGACATAGTGCTTACTGGATATTAAACTATTAGTATTAGTTCATCAGTCATTATGGAAAAAACGCTACGTCCTCCGCAGTATTAAGACCCTTTCTATATTTCTCGTTACGAGTAGACTCGCTGGGGGTTCGTCAAGAAGGTTAAATTTCCCGCCCCTACCCATTTTCCAGTGGCAGTTGAAACTCGGAAACATCATCAAGTAAATGCACTTAAAAGAATGACATGTTGTATTTAACACTTGAGTAGGGTCCGAAAAATAAAAGAAAGCAGCGCATTGGATTGATTGATTGAAAATTGTTTAACGTCTACTCAGCAATATTTCAGCTATATCAAGACGAGAACAAGTTTTTTAATAAATAATCACTTTGGGGTATGGATTGATTGATTGAATATTGTTTAACGTCTAATCAGCAATATTTCAGCTATATCAAGACGAGAACAAATTTGTTGATAAATAATCACTTTGGGGTATGGAAATGGCCATGGGACGGGAAATTCTGACTGCCACTGGAAAAGTAGGGTGAAATCGTCAAGGGCGGGGAATTTAGCCTTGTAGCCGATCACCTACGGACCACCCCAAAAAGAGCTTGCTACAAGGGTTCTTTAACGTGCAGGAAGCGTGGCATTTCTTCCAACACGTGGACCTGAGTTTACATCCCATCCGAAAGATGGGTTGTGTATTCGTTAATCCCGCACAACCACGGAATGGGTCCTATTTCTATATCCCGGGACCCTCGGGGTCAGCCCCCGTTTTGGAGGGGTCACACCCCGCAAGCCGGAGATACTAGGTCCTATTTCTATATCCCGGGGTTCCCTCGGGGTCCTCTGTTAGGAAGCAGCGCATTGGAAACTACTATTGGCAGCGCATGGGTGCCTCTTCAATAAACACATGGGAAACTACTCTTTCAAGACAAATACTACGCTTTTATTCGCCTTGGACTACTCTTTCGTGCCAAAATGGGTAAACAGATCTGCATTTTTCTAGATTCCATGGTTACACGAGCCAGTAAAATCAGCCTCTGTAACATCCCAGCTCCATTTTACTGTAACATATATATCCACCTCTTCGCAATTTTATTGATATTTAAATATTTTGGACACAAAAACAGCTTATAGGTAGGTGCAAATTGTTTTTTGTTTAAACTATCAACATGATCAAATGTAGGAAAATCTGACAATGTTTGAAACTTATTAAATCTGCTCCTTTTTTTTATATTTTAGTTAATAATATGTCAGACTTCATTCAAGCAGTATTGGAAGAATTAATTATTAAGACAACTAGAACACAAAGCAAAAATGTAATTCCTTCCATATATGGGTCTTTTCAAATTCTTCAATACAAAAGAGATGCCAGAACAGAAATACCAAAAAATGCCTGTCAGAGATCTTCTAATAAGAAAATACCATTGAATCCGATTATATCCAAACTTAGTCATAGTGCAAATGATCCTTAGATAGTCCCTTCCATGAAATATGTGGCAGGTCCATACCTAGTCCAAGATCGCCGCAGCAGGGAACATAGTAACAAGATTGGAACCCTATGGAAAAGACGTTCAAAGATCTCAAAAAAACTACTAGTCCAGTGAGATCCATACTTAGTGACAATGGTCTTTAGATGGTCCCTACAAAAAAGGTATCCAGCAGATCAATACCTCTTTCAAGATAGCCTACAGTGGCAACGTGGTTTATATTGATTTCCATTAACATAATTGGGTCTCTGAAACCACTAATCCAATTGAAACAATCTTTGATTACAAAAGTCCTTGGGTGGCCTCCTTCAAAATTTGAATCTGGCATGTCTGCATTCAATCCAAGATGGCCTAAGCAGGGAACAAAGTTTAAACTCTGAACCCTACTGGAAATGATTTTCATCCATATATATATATATAAATATATATATATCAGCCATGGTCCAAGTGAGCGATACAGGATCTTCAGAGCTTCTTGTTAGGCCTTATTATAAACTTCCTTTTCATTTGGGTTCTCTCACTATGGTCAATTTTTTGCAGTCTTTAACCAATTGATAGATGATAATATGAAGGTTTCAAACTGTTTCTTGCCAAGTGTTATGTCAGGTATAAGGGATCCATGTACAGGCACAAATTGTGCAATGCAGTTTGGTACAGTAGTGGGAACATAAAAAAAGTAACAGGTCAAAGCATAATACCGACCCAATATTTTTTATGCCCCTCAGGCTATGGCAAACAAACATTTTTTTTAATGTGGCCCAATTTCACCCCTTTTTGGTCCCTTTTTCTAAAACGGGTGGGGCCAAAAACTGAAAATAAAATATAAGTTCACGCCCGTGCTAAGAAACATCATACTAAACTTTGATAATGATTCGTCAACTTGATCCAAGGTTATGCTGTCCACAGACGCCGACGCCAACGCCATACCATTATACGACAGCAAAATTTTTGCGGTCGTATAAAAAATAATAATTACAAAGAGAAAGTACAAGAATGCAATAATGATAACAAAATAATATATATATAAAAGAAAAATGACAAGACGTTTAAATTCAAGAAAAAATAACCTTAAGGTAGATAGACACTGTTGCGCTGTGCAATTCAATTAAGAGTCGGATACGGGGTAAGCTTGATTTTCAGGCCGGAACAGTAATTTGACGGCTATTCCTTTGTGACGTCATAATTGAATGGCAGATGTAAAACGTCATATTTCATTTACTTTGCCGAGAATTAACTCCCTTTTCCGTAAATAAAGTTTAATCCGGAAACTTTGTAATATATCTCCATTAAAAACATGGTGACATATACATTTTTTAATTGTAACCAATACATTACATCATTATCTATCTGTCCATAAAACTACATCAAATTCTCATGGATAAAAATTGTATTTCTATTAAGCTAAAAATTGCCTTTCCATATTTTCCCCGTGCATTCTATGTAAATTTGGGTGACAAAATGGCTAAAAATGAGCAAACTGTGATCTCAATTCTAGAAAAAGCAAGCATGGTGACCCATAATTTTTATTACAGATTTCGGGTAAGTAGGA
This sequence comes from Modiolus philippinarum, assembly GCA_002080025.1. NCBI lineage: Eukaryota > Metazoa > Mollusca > Bivalvia > Mytilida > Modiolidae > Modiolus > Modiolus philippinarum. The sequence continues at coordinate 10,780 of MJUU01000826.1, forward strand.
TTGGTTCTTCAATTGTGCCGACTTACAACAAAATCTCATGGATTTAAAATATTACTGTCTATCTATCTTAAAACAACCTAGCTTTACTTTGAAGCTGGTACTAATAGACCACTTTCTTACTTCTTTTTAATCAATGAATTGCGTCGGTTTACCTCGGGTCAATCGGCGCAAAATGCATCACTAAACATTGTGACGTAAAAATTTTCCGGGAAAATTCACTTACTGGAAAGTCGTCTATAAGGGAGAAAGTTCCAAAATATAGTCGTAACAGAGTTTTACAAATATAAAAAGAAATAAAAAATAAATTAATCATTTGAGATTTTCATGAAAATAAATAAATTTTCTAGGCAAAATCAACAAAGCCTTCCCCTGAAAATCAAATGGTCGTCCCTATTCAATCAACTTTACTAATAGAATTAAGATGAAATTTTTCTCTAAATGGCCAGATGCAGAAAGTAAATTTACAGTAACCAC